>JANAVB010003657.1:105000-167942 GCA_029216955.1 Iris pallida
TAACTACTAATCAGTAGCTCTGCTTCATCAATAGGACCTAAAAATGTAGTCTCCAGTCAGGAGGAAGCAAAGTACAATTCATGATATTTTAACAATTGAAATAATAATAGAATTATGTACTTTTAAATAATTTGAAATAAATAGTTTTCCAGCAGTTAAAGCAGTGTGATGTGAATAGGCAATGAATATGACCGGATTGGGTTGTACAGTTGTATCCTATTGATACGATATGGCTTATCCCCGTGTGTATGAGGGGTAAGCTAAAACAGTCATTATACTATTTGGATGTGGTCATACTCATTACACTACTCCCCCAGTACCCAACAGTTAAACAGTCAATGCTCTCAGAGAGAGTTCCGTATTGCATCGTGGTTTAAACTTGGAATAAAATAATTACTAAATAATTGTAATCTACCACAAAATGTACTTGCCTTTGATTATGACTGGATTTGGAATGTCTCCGGGATTGAATTCAGACTTGTCCTCGAAATCCTACAATCGAGAAGTCTGCCTTAGATTTCCAAAATTGCCATGCTAGATGTGCTAGTTACAATCTCTAAATTTGTTCTAGTCAATTTTTAATCTTTATTATACTAACACAAACAAAACTCGATTATCTAATGCGTTATATTTAATTATGATGGAAAGATCATTTTATATTTAATTTTGAAATAACTTTGTATTTATCGGTTTATTGGCAAAACTTGGTATTTTATAATTTATAAAATAAAACTATATTTTTCATTAAATGAGAAGAACATGAATTTCTAAAATGTTATAATTATTTATCATTTCTAAATTTTTACGTTTCGAACAAAATTAGAAAAATACGAACACATTACTAGCTATTACAAAAATTAGCAGAAATAAATAGGCTTATGCCTTTACAGAACATTTTACATGAATTTAAATAAGAAGAAAACTTTGGTTAGTCTCTAAAAATTATCCTACTATTTAATTACAAAATAAAATAATAATTTAAATTAAATTGAATTAATTTACGAGTCTCAGGTATTGGTCCAATCATCAAAAATAGCTAATGCCTCAACGTCCGGTAAAACCTGTTTCGTTTGCATTTCGCTAAGGCTCATTGACCGATACGGTCGTCGCCAAAATCCAATTTATAAATATTTTTGAAAACCGATTTGAAATCCATTTATAAAGTTTTATAAAAAAATTGGCAGCATTCCCTCTATTTTCGGAACAACCCAAAACTGGGAAATGTGCCACAACCACCAATCACAAGTCCCATACCAGGGAAACTCAATTTCCAACTAGAAAATAATAATAATATCCAAAACCCGAAAATAATATCCACATCACGTTTCCGAAATTTGGAAAACCGAAATAAAACTTGGAAAACCCGAAATGAACTTCGAAAAACCGAAACGAACTTCGGAAAACCGAAACTCCTCGAAAATTCCAAAACAACAGAACACTCAAAGAAAAATAAGCCACAGAACCAATTCCGAAAAGATTTCGGAAAACCAAACCCATAGAAATATTCCGAGAACTCACAGAACGTTTCCGAAAGGATTTCAGAAAATCCAAAAATGCCTCGTTTATCGAATTCCCAGGGAAATTCGTGGACAAATTCATCACAGACTATAAAAATGGAAACGGGACAACAAAAATATACCAGAAATTGCTCGGCTAGAGCTCTCAGGTGAATTTTTAGAGAAAAAGAACACACGGACAGCGTCTCGGGCTCTGGTCAGCGCCTCGTCGGGGTTCGGCTGCGTGTACAGCACCCGAGCTCGGAAAAGACAGCAGCGGGGTGCCACGGAACAGCACCGGAGAACGGGGAGGCCGCCCGGATCGGGCTGGCACGCACGGCCGCGAAAAATGGCTGCCGGGTTGGTCGTCGGTGGGGCGTCGGCCTCGGAAGGGGTGCCACCGGGCAGGGGTCGGCCGGGGGAGGATGCGCCAGACTCTGGATCGGCCGCGGAAGGATGCGTCGGGCTCGGATCTAGGGCACAGAGGTTTGGGGGTTTTGGGAGTTGGTGGTGATGGTGAATGGAGGGATGGGGAAGAGGGGTATATATATAGGAAAAATGAGCGGGGGTTACCGAAAACCGAAGGTCACCGTCGGTTAAGAACGGAGGGGTCGATCGGCCGAGCCGTTCGGGAAAGGAAAGGTTTCCCTTTTCCTTTGCTGAAGGAATTAGTAAAGAAAAAAAGAAAAAGAGTTGTTAATGAGTATTAGGAGTTGTAATGATAACTTAATAAAATTTACTTTATTACTTTTCTTTTAAATATCACATATGAGTAAATATAACCTAATTACTTAAGAATGAGTTTAAAAATGAGATTGGGTTCGGGATGAGTTCAGGACGAGAACTGGGTACGGATTCGGGTCAGGACAAAATCTATTAATTAGTTTAAAATAATATATTTATATCTATGATTTCGGGACGGGTCAGGGCCAACAGTCAAAAATCCAGAAAATTAATTTTTTCTCTAAATATGGTTTTTCATAAAAATAATAATTAATTAAAATTTTATATAACTAACTAAAATCTTACGAGTTTTGACCAAACACTAAAATTTCTAGAATATTAATAAATAATTATAAATAACAATGAATTAAAAATTACGGGTTTCACAGCGCAAGTCACTGTATGGCACGATGATTAATCAGTACAGCACAAAAGACCTAGTCAAAGGTGCTAGTCGTTGAGTTGCGCCCATGCGCAGCCTGACAAGTTGGTGCCACTTGATCAACTCTTATTTTAAAAAAGAGTGACATGGCGCGCAAGCCATCAACTTCACAGAGCGGGTCCACTACAATGCCCACGACCAAGTGCATCTCAATCAAACAATGCCACGCGTCCACAGTAGTTGGTGAAACCGCTCACGCAGGTTGTTACATTATGCCCACACGTAACCTGATGAAGCATGCGCAAGGTGATCAAACAGTGTTCAGGACAGAGTGACGTGGCACGTAAGCCACTAACTTCGCAGAACGTGCCCACTACACTGCTCACGACCATGCGCATCTCAATCAAATGATGCCACGCATCCATAATAGTTTGTGCAACCGTTTGTGCAAGTAAACAGGGGGTGCGCAACCTGAAGTGCGCGCAACTCAGAATAACTGCTAAACAGTTATTTTAAGAACTCTATAAATAGAGTTTCAAATCAATCTCAAAGCATCAAGAACGATCATAATCTCTTGCTAAAGTGCTATTGCATCCTCAAGAGGCTCGTGTCTTCGATATCACATCGTCCAAGGGATAAAGTGATCGTCTTCTGATCAAATTCCTATAGTTGTACTTTCCTAGAAATCAATTGTACAATTGTATTCTTTTCTAAGTTTGTAATAAAACTTTTTGTTTTTGCAAACAAAATGGCGACTACTGGGGACGACTTTCTCCTCCGACGAGAAAGTGACAACTCAATGTGATACCGCGTCAATTGGCAAGACGCAGAAGACCCTGGTCGTTCAAGTCGACCAGACAGTCTACGAGGCCATGATCAATGTTGGGGGTGTCAAGCACACTGTTGCCGCTGTCAAGAGCAAGATGCGCTCTGTTTGGACTCCTAAGTCCTCGACGGCACAATCCTCTGCCTCTGCGCAACTTGCGCCCATCACTGCCTTGGCGCAATCTAAAGGAGATAGTCTTTTGGCTAATCCCTCCATTTCCCAATTCTAAAATCGAAGGAGACTTCGTCTCGACACACCGCTGTCCAAAACAAAGAAAATTGCCCTTTGGCCTTCTATTCCCTGTCGTAACCTGCCCTGTTCTTGCTTCTGCACAACTTACGCCCATCACTGCTTTGGTGCAACCGAAAGGAAAAAACCTTTTGGCTAACCCCTCTACTCTTCGACTCTGAAATTGAAGGAGACTTCATCTCGACACACTGCTGGACAAAACAAAAGAAAGCGCCCTTTTGCCTTTTCTTCTCTGGCACAACTTACGCATGTTTTTGCTCTGACACAACTTGTATATGTTCATGCTCTGGCACAACCTGCACGTACTTCTGCACTAGTGCAACGTAAAGAGAAGCACTGTTTAGTGACTCCCTCTTTGCCACTAAATCAAGGAAAATGCTTTTTAGATTTTCCTCATTCTGCTCGAGTCGTTGATTGGGTGGAAAGTACTGCTAATTCAGATAGGAATTCTATTCTCCTTAACAGAGACAATCAAATCTCTGTCGGGAGGATAGGTTCTATTCAGAATAAACTTTCCACGCAAAAGGGTATTATGTCTACTCCAAAGAGGTCAGGGCAGGATCTACCAACCCTATGTATTTCAAGATCCCAACAAGGCAAACTACAAGTATCTCAAGTAGATGCACAAGTAGCTCCCTATCAGACTTGCGCACCTATATCAACAGGTGCCAATTAGGGTCAACCTAGAGAAATCACAAGATATATCAAGTGTAACCTGCACTAGTTGCTAACTTATGCCAGAAGAAGAATGCTGAGGTAAAAAATCCTATGACTTATGCTAACCAGCTTAGCACATCCTTGTACACTCAAGGTACGAGATGCCTCAGGAACAAGAATCATGTCCCGAATATCGTCAAGGACTACATTCCTGTAACTTCTTCTCGCCCTGTTAGTGACCTCCGTGAACTCTTAATACAGAAGATGAAGGTTGCAAATCCATCATATCCAACGGTGGTCCAACAGCAACAGCATCATTGTAATCACCACCATGAAGTTGTCATCAAATACTGCTGTCAGTCAGCCAAACGGTCCATCTTTGACCATTTGAATTATGTTCAGACTCCTGAACCAATCCTAGTAAACGAAGATGAATTACTCTATGCTCCTGTCAATATGACATCTCGAAGCACTGGGGTGGAAAACGTCTAAGACGTAGTACATCCCACAATCCTAGTCAACAGTACTTAGATCGGATTCATGAATCCGACGAAGATGAATCCGATGAAGGAGTATATCAATATACTAGATCAAGAAGCCGAGAAATAATCGGTCAAAAGAATCTTTCTTCCGACCAAGACACAATCGGTCAAAGGAATCTTCTTGATTCTAACCAATATTCTTTCAGTCAAAAAGATACCCCTATCACTTATTCTGGGGGTAGTTCTTTATGTGACTTTGATGCTGATAGTGAAAGTTCTGAAAGGACCATCCTTTCCCCTAGCTCATCTTTGAGGGCTAGAGAAGTGACTGCTTATGCCGTCACAGAAGATCAAGATACTTCCAGTTCTTCCAGTCAAGAGCAGAGAATTACTACTTTGGAGGCTAGTTTGAAGAACATGGCTGTCACGACCCGCACCCTAGAGTACGGGCACGAGACATAGGTACGTCCAGCCTACGCCGCAGTATCGACAGTAGAACGCTGTCCTAGGTCACAACATCTAACAATATAATGCTAAGCAGTTTATACTCCCCGAATGGGGGTGACATAGCAGAATGTAAACTCAATCACAACTGAGGAAGAAGAAGCACGATATGATATAGAACTAAAATGAAATACAGATGATCAGAAAAGTCTAAGTGTCTAAGATAACATCTCAGCAAATGTCCAGAAATACAAGTCTCAACTACTGAATATGAAAGAATACAAACAATACAGATCTCAAATGACAGAAATAGCAAAACCTAGACTAAACTAGTCCCAAGACAACATAAGTAAGATAAAGCCTAACTAAACTAGTCTAGGAAGTTGGGGTAATATCATCAGCTAGAGCTGGGTCCTCCTGAGAGTCCAGCTCACAAGTATCGTCTAGGGCTGTCCCATAGAAGGTGTCAACACCAGCCTCATTCTCGTCCTCTGTAAACATTCAACAGTGCCCAATCAGGACGGAGCATGCACAATACATCTCAACAGTTCATAGCAGGTTAGAAAATATAATCATGCAGTAAGGTAAGATACAGGAAATTGAAAGAAAGTACAGAATATAAATAAAGAGAGAATTGTAATAGAAATATCTACTATAAGTAGAGAACTAACGGTGGCTAGTGAGTCAGAGTACAATATAAATATGTGAATGGTATAGGAGATTCTGATACTACACTACGAAAAGATTCTGATGCTACACAACTTAGATATTATTCACATGTCTACTTTTACTCCCCCGTACCCCCAATCAATACACAAGGATCCAGCCAGGTTATGTTATGATTCATGTAACGGCCCCCGATCAATACACCTGGTGATAACTCTGGCTCCCCCGGCACTCTGAAGAGAACTCTACCCCCTCTGTAATCAATGCTGGTGTGGTGCCTGCTCAACCAATACATACCGAGTACTATATCACAGTTCGGCAATGGCATTACGAGCAGGCTCACCTCCAACTCACGGCCTCCCAAAACAACACTCCGACCCTTACAAGCATCACTCACGAGGATAATACCACCCCCGGTGGTGATCTTGTAAGTCCTAGGCAACGATTCAGCTATGATACCGTGTCTAACCACAAATGATACTGATACGAAACTATGCGAAGCACCGGAATCGAATAACGCAAAAGCTGGACTGGAGTCGAAAAGAACCGAACCTGCGATCAGCTCTCCTATTACCTCTACGTCCCCGGCCTCCATGGCAAAAGCTCGCCCCTGCTCGCCTCCTCTGGCCTGCTGCTGGTGCTAAACGAACCTCTACTGCTGTGTCGGCAGGGCTGGTCCCCTCTGCTGGCCTACTGGAGCTCTGACTGCTGCTCCCTGAGCTGCTCGTCCCATGCGACACTCCATCATCTGGTGGTCTGGTGAACCACACACCAGGTACTGGCCCAGCCTCTTCCGGTACTTATTGAAGACATGTACGGGCTTCTTGCAGTAAGCACAAGTAATAATCTGTCTCTGGCCCTACTGGTGCTATCTCGGCTGCTGCTGCTGTCTGTGCTGGAACGGCTGCGGGTGGAACTGCATCGGCTGCTGGTGCTAAAAGTGAGGCCTCTTGGCCTGGCCTTCACTGCTGCTTCCCCCAACAGGATCTCGTCCCCTCTTGAGCCTCAGCTCAAGATCGTCCTCAGCCAATAAAGCTTCCATCAAAATCTTCTCAAAAGTGGCATCCATGTTGCCCTTGGTCAAGGACTTGACTTCCTTGACCAGACCCTTTCGGAACCTCTGGGCCTTCGCCGTCTCGCTCAAGCCCTCTACGAATCTGCCGAGGCAGCCGAACTCCCCAGCGTACTCCTCTACTGACAGGCTCCCCTGAACTAAGCTCTCAAACTGCGACTCCAAGGCTCGGAGCACTGAAACTGGAAAGAACTTCTTCTTGAAGAAGCCCTTGAAATCCTCTCAGGTCTATCCTGCTACCCCCACTCTGGGGTCTGACTGATACCAGGTGCGAGCAAGATCGCGCATCCGACTAGCTGCTGCCTCAATCTGGAGATCTGTCGGTATCCGGGCCAGGCGAAAGATCTCCTCTATATGCTCGATCCACTCGTCAGCATATAAAATCCCCTCTATCCCCAGGAAGTCTCTCGGGCTCATCTTCTAGAATTTATCCCAGGTATCCTCGGCTGCTGGACTGCTGGTCGAGCTGTGACTTTCGTTAGGGCCAACTCCATGCTCCTGGCTTACCGGGTCTGCTGTACCTCCATAAACTGCTGAAAGTAGACGAACATCTGTGCCGCGTCCACGTATCCTGTAGGCGGCGGCTGCTGGAAAGGCACCTCTAGGATGACTGGGTCCTGTCTCCGAGTTGGTAGAGGCATACCCCCTGCTGCTGCTGCTGAAGTCCCAATACGAGCAGAGGTGGCAGGAGCTGTCGCCTCCTGATCCTGCTGAACTGGCTGAGAGGTAGCAGTCCCCTCTACAGTATCCCCATGAATGGTACGCGGTAACCGCGTCTCCACCATCCTGAAGACAGATCAAACAAGGGTATCAATTGCTGAGAAAGAAGCGATATAACAAGGGCGGACAGTTAAAATTCAAAAGAATCAATTGACAGTAAAGATTTAGATAGCAGAAATAGAGTTTTTCATAATGTAATTGAGTACCTTGAAAGCTAATGTCCTATATCCTACTATAGGCTGTAGTGATACTCTGGTTCGAATACCACTACACTTTTAGTCTAGACCTGTATGGGCTACCACTAAAAATGTGTCACGACCCGCACCCTAGAGTAAGGGCACGAGATGTGGGTACGTCCAGCCTACGCCGCAGTGTCGGTGGTAGAACGCTGTCCTATGTCACAACATCTAACAATATAATGCTAAGCAGTTTATACTCCCCGAATGAGGGTGACATAGCAGAATGTAAACTAAATCACAACTGAAGAAGAAGAAGAAGAAGCACGATATGATATAGAACTCAAATGAAATACAGATGATCAGAAAAGTCTAAGTGTCTAAGATAACATCTCAGCAAACATCCAGAAATACAAGTCTCAACTACTGAATATGAAAGAATATATACAATCCAGATCTCAAATGACAGAAATAGTAAAACCTAGACTAAACTAGTCCCAAGACAACATAAGTAAGATAAAGCCTAACTAAACTAGTCTAGGAAGTAGGGGTAATATCATCAGCTAGAGCTGGGTCCTCCTGAGAGTCCAGCTCACAAGTGTCGTCTAGGGCTGTCCCAAAGAAGGTGTCAACACTAGCCTCATTCTCATCCTCTGTAAACATTCAACGGTGTCCAATCAGGACGGAGCGAGCACAATACATCTCAACTGTTCATGGCAGGTTAGAAAATATAATGATGCAGTAAAGTAAGATACATGAAACTGAAAGAAAGTACAGAATGTAAACAGAGAGAGAATTGTAATAGAAATATCTACTATAAGTAGAGAACTAACAGTGGCTAGTGAGTCAGAGTACAATATAAACATGTGATGGCATAGGAGATTCTGATACTACACTACGGAAAGATTCTGATGCTATACTACTTGGATATTATTCACATGTCTACTTCTACTCCCCCGTACCCCCAATCAATACACAAGGATCCAGCCAGGTTATGTTATGATTCATGTAACGGCCCCCGAAGGGTGTACATGATAGGCCCAAAATGGGGTGATTCTAGGAATGCCCATAAATGGGTGATTCAAGGAAGACTCTGTGATCATGAGAGTACATGTCACAAGTGATCAATGAACCATGAAGCATAGTGATACACCATGTAAGTGAAACGCACAGAACATGTAGTATCCGATGCTCCCTGAGGGGATAACATCTCAAGAAAGGATCCATATAGTACTAATCTGTGTGATCAACGTGACAGCATCAAGTAAAGTAATTTAAAGTAGGAGAATAATTCTAACAAGATATGAAATGATCAGAGAATGTACTCGCTACTATCTGAATGTCCGAGAGAAATGTATTGTCCGAGGAGAGGTATCTGGCTCCTAATCAGAACAACACAAGTCACAACAAGTCTAAAATGATAACAAGATGCAATTCAATACATTCTACATGAATCTAGGTCAATCTAGACCAAGGTCAACTCTTGGTCAACTCTGGTCAACCCTTGAAGTCAAACTAGGTCAACTAGGGCTAACCAAGTCTAAACTAGTCAAATTAGCCTATGCTTGTCTAACTATGTCTTAACCAAGGCTATACAAGCCTAAACTAGCTAGCATACACCAATACTAGGCTAGTTAACTATATATGAAATCAATATATATATACATACATTATACCTTACACATAAAGGCAACATGTACATAGATGCATCTATACATACTATTCACAAGTATTTATACTAGATACATACATATACTACCTATATAGATATACATATATTACATACATACATGCATATATATACATAGGTATATAGAGATATAGAGAGGGATAGAAAGAGAGTGAAAAGAGTGTCAAAGTGTGGGTGAGTGTACATGGCAATGTGAAATGTGAAGGAGTGTCAAATGTGACAGTGAAGGGGGGAGGGTGTGTGTGTGCATATAGAGATATGAGGGTGAGTGTACCTTTGTGTACAGTTGAAGGAGAAACAGGGCAATACCAAAATAGTGTGTAATTAACAGGAAAATAGTGAGGAAAACTGGAAATCAGTGAACACTGTTAATTGGAAAAAATTAGTGTAGGACTACTCCTGGAAAATAGTGATGTACATGGAAGTTCCAACTCAGTTTTAATGAGTTCTACCCAAATCAAATCTCAGTGTTCAAGATTTATAAGAAGCCAAACCATCTTGACAATTCAACTAATGTAAATTCAAACATTTACATTAACTCTCAGTTTATAGAAAATTTTGAACCAATGACAGTACATGCTATCAACACAATTTCAATATACAATTTCCATTCAAACTCAGGAATTTATATTTGTAAAACTGGAAAAAAAATCTCAGGAATTAGTTCACATTTCGAAAACCCCATTCCCATGATTCGAAAATGCATACAAAGTGGAAAAGCCTAATCTAACATGTAGAATCAACCTAACAGAAATTAGTACACTTGTACATGAGTCAATAGGACAAATAAACATCATTTAAACAGTTTGAAACTGGAATTAACATTAGAAAAATAAAACAGAAGCATGTATCAGTCTGTATCAGATTTTTAGGGAAAACCCATGGTTCGAATCTAACTAATCAACAAAATTAAAATCAAAGAGTTGGTAACTAGTGCCACATGTGCGAGAGTGTCCTGAGAGTCGTTTCGTGTCCAAAAATTAGACACGAACCGTGTCCAATCACAACACACAAATACAGACACAACTGTGCACACAATCATCGTGCACGTGTTCATCGTGTTCGTGGACACGACAAGACACGAATTAGGACACATGCTCGTGCACACGTGTATGCCCACACTAAGGCTACACACTGCACTCAACACGAGATGTCCTCGTGTCCCCGTGTCCACGTACGAATCGTGTATCCGAATCCAAAAACCCGACTGAACGACCCAGTGTAAAACCCGTGCACACTAAATTACGTGTCCGACACGACACGATAGGTCATGCCACTTGGGGAGTGTCATGTCAGACACTACCCCAATATGTCCAACCAGTGTCACGTATCCATGTGTCCTACACAGGAAGAATTTAACCCCGAGTAGCAGGACAGTGCGTGCGGTGTCCAAACCCGCGTGTTCGTATCCAATTTCTGACACGACACGACTCTAATATCGACCCAGTCCTCTAGAAATCAATAAGCCTCATGAAAACAATAATTTCTATTCAAACACTTTTTGAAAACAGCAACATTAAAACCTTTGAGACATTTCCACAAAATACCTATTGTAGTGGACTGATACGTGTCCATCTAGGACACGAAATGGACACGAAATGCTACGAAATTCTAGGGTTAGCTAGGGGACACCTAGATCTTGGTTAATATACCAAAATAACAGCATCTATAATAGAGTTTTAGGGATTTACCTATAGGTGTCAAAACTCCTCAAAATCTCCAAAGAGGGGTGTTCTTCTTGATGGTCAAACTTCACCAAATTGTTAACAAACTGAAAATAAATTACACACACAGCAAGAATACCTAAATTAGAACCTATTGCAATTTGTTTGGATTAAAAAGGAGTTGAAATGGATTTTCTAGAAATTTCTAAAGATGGGATTTACCACTTCTTCCAACTTGTGATCTTTCCTAAAAGAGGCTAGCCCTAAATGGAAGAGAGTATAATTAGGGGTGGGGTTCCCTATGTGGCCGGCCAAGCTAAGGTTAGGTTTAGGTTTACATGGTGTTGGGCTTTGGGCCTCTATGGGCTTAAGTCATTAATCATGACTTGTGAAGTCATAAGCCATTAATCAAATCTCTATTCTAATTCCTATTTCCAAATTGGTTCTAATGACTAGGATATGATTAACTTAAATCAAACTAGGGTTTCATAATCTAACCAAGTAGTCATGGCTAGGGTTAGCTTCTAGGTTAGTCTCCAAAGTCAACACTAGTCAAAGTCTAGAATAGCCCCTAATTAAAATATACCAAAAATCATATAAATTCTAATAAATCTCAATAATTCACAATAATTCCAAATGAATCCCAAAAATTCAAAATAACCAAAATACCCACATACTAGAATGTGGTAGTGACAATGTGGTAGTGACAATGGCTGAGATGATGACATACATGCATGCTGTGATTATGGCATAACATACAGCTCTACTGGTCGTGAATCTGATTCTGACTCAGGAACCTGTCACAACATCAGCTCCCATCAATATTGAGCCGGGGGTACAATCTTCTCACACCGCTTCCATTCCTGCGCAGGCTATTCCAAGTCAATCTGGTACCAGGAGTGGTACTTATCATGCGGTACCCCCTCCTAACACATTAAATCAATCTACTACTCCGCAATCAACGGAAGAAACAAATGAGGCCGTAAAACTTTTATGTACTCAATTTGAAGCCTTCAAACAGGAGGATGGCCTGCAGAAGCTTGGGATCAAACAGCCCTATCCCATAGAATAGAAAGAGGTCCAATTTCCTCCTAATACAAACCCCCACTATTATGTTGTTTGATGGCAGCACGTCTCCAAGTCAATACCTAAATCATTTTGAAGTAATGACTGATCAACTTCAACCAAATGATGCTCTTCTTACTATAGTATTTGTCGACTGTTTAGCTGGTGCAGCAAATGACTGGTATCGTAGTTTACTAGATGGGTGTATAACTTCTTTCGCTGACTTCAAACAAATGTTCTTAGAACAATTTTATGAGGGAACCAACGACATGAATATGTCTGTATAGTGCCCCGTCCCCCAGTTAACCGGAGGAATCGAAATGCCGACGGCGTTCGGACTTAGCCTTACAATGGCTGCTCGAAGACATCGCTCGGTCAGGCTACCGCTCGCTCAGACGGGATAGTTTCAGTGAACTTGCCTCATCTTAGCATTCACATAATAAATTGTATGTTTTCAACTTGCACAAGTAGGCTCGATAATAAAACAGACGAATCCACATAGATAAGGGAATAATCCCGACGGGTCGAATTGAGTTAGAATATGGAAAGGTCCAATGGTCGACTTAGAGTTGGTGCACGACGTGCTTTAAAAATGACACTCGATCCTTCGTCCCATGGCTTGGAAGAAGGAAAGTTGGTTGAGTAGGCGAAGTTAAGAGTTAGCCTAAGTCATAGGTGTCGCCCATATAATTGCTTGATAAAGCATGCACGATCCATTGTTCAAGGCTTGGCATAGCCTTTGCCCGCCCCATTGGTTAAGCTGTACTGCATAGCTTGTGGCATAAGTCTAGGTAACCAAATAACTTGTTTGTTCAAGCTGGACGCGTGCACAACACGTTCCATCGAGGCAAAGCTTGATGCAGCCTTTGCTCGTCAAGTTATTTTGACGTTAAGTTAGGCAAGTTATGTTAGGCTATCGGAGTAGTAGCAAGCACGGTCCTACGAGTTCTACGACTGGGTTTAACCATATAGTCTAACGTTCTCAAGGCCTGTCATATAGAGTATGACTTGGGCATTGGTGTCGCATAGAGTTTAAGTTGGTTTAAGACACGATGTCACAGACTTAGTGTTTAAGGCAAGGACCACAATTGATTCAAGTAAGTTTTAGAGAAAGGACTATTAAATAGGCATTCATGAGTTGAATAAAATGATATGGTAACATATGGAAAGAATGCTCGCGACCGTGGGTCGTCGAGGGGTCTCAAGGATAGAAGTCTTGAACTTGGTTTTGAAAGAGATGGTAACACTGGAAGAAGAATGATTGTATGAGACGTCAGTTCGAGTCGAGTCTTGCATGGTCGTTGGACAACTTGTCGACAAGGAAGAGTTTCCACGAGCGGCAACCCTGGGCGCCATGGGACCGCATCGTCCTAGGGGAAACACGGTATAGCCGTAGCTGGACGAACCGCTCTGGTTATTCGGGAACTTTCAGCGGGGCTAGCTACTTGCGTTGAAAGGGTCGCCGAATAGCAAGGCTATAGTCCATGATAGCTTGTGATGTTAGTGACCAATTCATATAGATGGGTCGGCACGGGCAACAATCCGCGTGTGTGCCTTTGGATTGAGTCAGTTGCATGTGTGTGCAGTTAGAGCATAATATTTGGGCCTAAGATTTGGCATCAACATAGGCGACGTGCTTCGAAGTATAAGTTGGTTTGAGTCATCTTGAGTTTAAGTCAGGAAACGTCGCAAGGCATAGTCGGTCAGGTGACACTTAGTCCACAAGTCTTGATTGGGTCTGTTGGTGATCGAAGTAGTAAGGGCCGCGAGGCGGCAATATGGTTAAAGTCACATTGAGTTGCGAAGCATAGTATGATGGATTTGTAGCACGGTCACATGGAAATGGAGTCTTATCGAGTAGTTGCGTCTTTGATTATGGGCCGAAAGGCAAGCACGACTTGATAGGTTAACGTTGATGCAAGCACGGGATGGTCTTAAGACACAAAATAGGCCAAGGCGTCGGTCCTAAAATCGATCCTAAGGCAAGAGTAGAAAGACAATCATAAATGGACTATATTGCACAAAGTAAATGAACGTGTCGGTTTTGTATGGGTAGGCGATGACCTCATTCCACCAGTACAGTTGAGTACTGACACCCAAATAGTTTTTATGTGCAGGCACAGGTAGAAGCTTGTGGCATGGAGCTCGCTTGGATGCGTCGAGACACGGAGTTCTTTGGCAATTCGAAGCATGTGGCCGCATGGAGTCAAGACTTATACGGGACATAATTAATGTATGGATGTCGCCTTCCAAAGCATCCGCTGGATCAAGACATGTATTGAGAGATGAAAGAGAGCTGAGTGGCTTGTAATGTAAGATGGATGAGCTTGAGAGACTTGTAATCTTGGCCTTGCGCCCCATTGTAACCTTCGTTTCAATATCAATAAAATAGTGTTTTGCAATGACTTGTGTTTTGCTGTTCTAAATTTTTGCTGCTGTTTCAATGTCTCTGCTTGGGACTTCTGTGCGACGACCCCGTCGCAGCTGCTGTAATCGGCCGTTATGGAACCCGCCTTGCACGAGCGCAATCTAGGCTCGTGCGGTATCATGCCTTAGAGAGGACGATCACTCCTACGGGAGCGGGGCGTGACAGTCTGCTCTCATCAAAATCAAACAACAACATAATGAAACTACTGAACATTTTATTGAATGGTTCCGTCGTGAAGCACTCAAAATGCCTCTCGGAACCCCAGATACTTTGACTATAGACACTTGCAAATCAAACATGTTGCCTATAATCAACATGCGGATAGGATCAACATAGTTCCAGGATTGGCCTTCTTTCATAATGAACACCAAAGCAGCAGAAGAGAGCACTGACAGGTTCAAGCAATTAGGCATTCAAATGCCTAATCTTGACAAAGATGAACGTACTACACCAAATAATAGTGGCCGTCAGAACAATCGCAAGATCAAAGAGACTTTGGCCATTAACCAAAAAGGTAAAAAAGCCCTAGCCATCAATATAAATCAGCCAACATCTACCACAACAGCACCACCATAACGGACACCATGTTCTCTTTTGATGAAGATGATATCATGAGAATCTTTGATTGCCTCATCAAGAGCAATAAACTTTAACTTCCAGAACCAAAACAGTCAGATAAAGTTGGTATCCTAAATATTATGCTTACTACAGGTTTATTGGACATTCCACTCGAGCGTGCTATGTGCTTAAGGGTAAAATTCAAGAGATGGTCAATTCTGGTGCAATCACTCTCCAACAAGACGAGAAAACTGTAATGATTAATGTCGTCTCTTTACAGTTTGAAAATTTTCCAGCTCAACTTGCGCAGGACAGTATCATCCCCATCCCGAGAACCACTTTGGAGATTATTAATCTTCCACCTGCACGAACTGATGGTCTTATCCCTCTATCTACTGATAGAGGGAAAATATATGGATCCATCCAGATTTAGTGGCAGACTTTGAAACACCATCTTCTTCCATCAAGTCCAAGAAGGCCACTAAAAATAAATCATGTCGTATGGTTTCATTTGGTGAACATTATCTTCCACCTCTAACTGCTTCATTTATTTCGGCAGCAGATAATTATTCTTCTTCTTCCCATGATAAGACAACATTGTCAAAATCAGAAGCCAAATACCAACCAACTTTCCATCTGTATAGCCCACAATCTCGTGAATTAATGACGAAAATGGGATATGATCTACAAAAGGCTTCTAGTCTGAACCATGGAAAAGGATCTCATGTACCTCTTTCTTTATGTCTTTCTTACAACCAATCTCGGGTGGGTTTGGGTTACTGGACAAACTCTCCATCTTGCCAAAAAAAACCATCCGAAAATAAGATCCAGGCAAAGAGTTGCAATATGGTGTCCTTTGAGCCTGTATCTGAAGAAGAAGTCTTAACTAGTACCAGGTCTGGGAAACCTTACCTAAGAGACTATTCAGAAGGTCAAGAAAACTCTACTCCAGCTCTGGAGGCTCCTCAAGCACCATCTTCTCCTGCTGTCAATTTTCCATCAGCTTCATCACCTCCAATAGAGTCAACTCTTCCCAAACTGACAACAGTCGATTAAGGAAAATAGCATGTCCATTTTGATAAAGTATTGAAGAATACTCCAACTTTGGGACTTAAGAAGCCATATAACTTTGATATACTGGCTCAGCTGGTTAATCTCCCGGCAAGATTGTCAATTTTTAAACTACTCCGTCTTTCGAAGGAAACTCGAGAGACATTGAGTGAAGCTTTGATGCAAGCTGATACTTGTCTAGCACTTCTCAAAAAGGGAGAGGATGAGCCTATAACATGCCTTCATTGTCATAGTGTGATAGAATTGATGCCAAACATCACCTTTACACAAGATGATATATTTTTGGAAGTCAATCGTCATGATCGATCCCTCTACTTCACGGGATAGGTCGATACCATGAAGGTTGATCGTATTTTGATCGATCCTGGGTCTGCACTTAGCATCATGCCAAAGACTCTACTAGATGCATTGAAGATTTTTATACATAATCTTTCAACAACCATCATGAAAATCTTGGAATTCAATTCTGGAAGAAGTGAACCTTTAGGAAAGATTCGTCTGAAAGTTCAAATAGGCAATCTTCGTACAAAGGTTACTTTCTACGTGATCGATAATCACGGCTCTTGCTTTGCTGGAAAGACCCTTTCTGCATGAGCATAACATTGTACCATCCACTCTACATCAATGCTTCAAATATGTGGATGTCAATGGAGAAGTCCAAAAGGAAGTAGCTCACCTAAATCCTTTCAGGGGCATTGAAGCATATTTTACGGACTCTCGGATGTACAAGGAGGAGTTCATAAAAGTTCTATTGGTGATAGATAGTGAGGAAGATCAGAAACATACTTCAAAAGATGTTCTCATGATCCCCGTCAAAGGACATGCTACTCATCCCTTTTCTTCTTCTTAGACATTGACTATACATCTTTCCTCTCATAACAAACAGCCTCCTGCTGTAGAAAGGGAACAAAGGGAGCTCACTTCTTCTGAGCCTCTTGTTATCGACCTTCGTCGTAACAAACCTTCTCATTTTCCTTCTCCTCCTCTGGTTATAACCTTACTAAGCCTTCTGTTAAGGCTAAGAATCATATTGTAAATGATGATGTACAAATCAATGAAGTAGCATCTCCTTTACAGTATACTGATGTCCTTTATTATACTCGATGTTATTTAAAAATGTTAGATAACTTCGAACCACTTACCATAGGAGCAGTTGAAGCTTTCCAGAACGAAGTATTGCTCGAGTCAATGCAGGACTCCTTCTTCTTAGTTCCTTCTAGGAAGAAAGATAAACTTTCTATACTTTTTAGTAAAGGAACGGAATAGAAGATCATGTCCAATAGTGAAGAAGAAAATCACGATAACGAAAGACTTCAACTACGTCGTTATAGTCAGCAATCAAAAGATATCATTCAAAAGATAGGCTACAACTTTAAAGCTGGTCTCAATTACGGCAAAGGAAGGCAAACTCCTATTCGTATTCCTGCTCCGAAAGAAAAATCACAACAACACTACAGCAAAATGAAGCGGGGATTAGGTTATACTTCACCAATTCTGACTCTAGAAGCCTCTGAATCCGAGGAAGAAGAAAGATCTAATTCTTCTGATTCTATCTCATGGGATTCAGAAACCAGTGTAAGGCACGTTCATCGCGTGACTCTATCTTCTAATATGGTAACTGTCGAGTTCTCGAAAGATGACAAAGACTTTGTCGAAGCCTCTGAATGTGATCCTTGGGCACAAAGGATGGATACTCAATGGGAGCTTCGCTTTGAAAAATGGGAGCCACCTACCGAAGTTCAATTGGTTCAAGTCAATATTGGAGATGAAACTTCCCTAAAACCAATATTTTTCAGCAAAAGCCTCCCTGAAGCGGATAAACAAGAACTAATCCAACTTATTAGGGAATATATTGATGTATTCGCTTCGAGCTATGAAGACATGTTAGTTTTGGATCCTCAGATCGCTACCCATAAGCTCAACATCCTGCCAAATGCGAAGCCAGTCAAACAACAACAACATCATTTTTGACCCGACATGATGGATGCCAAAGAAGATGAAGTCAAGGAACTCATTGCCTGTGGTTTCGTCAGAGAAGAACAATATCCAGACTGGGTGGCTAATGTTGTCCCAGTTTTGAAGAAAATAGGAAAAGTTTATGTTTGCATCGACTTCAGAGACCTTAATGAATCTTGTCCCAAAGACGAATTTCCTCTTCCAATTACTGATGTCATGATCGACAATACTTACGGATTTGAACGTACGTCCTTTATGGATGAATTTTTAGGATACAATCAAATCAAGATGCATCCAGAAGATGAGAAACATACATCTTTTCGCACTTCTCTTGGGGTCTATTGTTACATTGTCATGCCATTTGGTCTTTCGTGATCATTTATGAAAAATTGTTGAATGTTATGTTGACGATATTGCTGTCAAAAGTCGTCTAAAGGAAGATTCCATTCAAGACTTGAGAATTATTTTCGATCTAATGCACCAGCATCAACTCAAGATGAATCCCACCAAGTCATTCCTGGGAGTCTCTAGTGGAAAATTTTCTCAGATTCGTCATTACCTCTAAAGTTATACACGTTAATCCCGAGAAGATCAAAACCATTCAAGAGATGCATCCTCCATGCAACCTAAAAGAGCTACGAGGATTCTAGGTACGGCTTGCGTATATTAGAAGATTCATCTCTCTGGACGCTGTAAATCGTTCACTCAACTCATGAAGAAAGGTGTCTTTTATTTGGACTGAAGAATGTCAACCAGCATTTGAAGACATAAAGCGGTACTTCATGAACCCTCCAGTTCTAGTGCCTCTAGTGTCAGGAATACCTTTCCTGATGTATGTTCGAGCAATGAACCATTCCCTAGGTGCTTTATTAGCTCAGAAGAATAAAGAGGATCATGAACAGTCTATCTATTACCTTAGCCGTATGATGGTTGGAGCTGAGCATCGATACACTCCAGTAGAAAAAGAATATTTAGCTTTGATGTTTGCAGTTCAAAATACGTGACATTATATCACTGGCCAAACTATTCATGTTATTTCTAGAGTTAACCCTTTCCGGGTCCTGATGAAGAAGCCCAGTACACTCAATTCTAGGCTTGCAACATGGGCCATCATGTTAGCACAATATGATATGGTTTATGTTCCTCAAAAGTCTATTAAAGGTCAAGCCCTTGCTGACTTTCTGGCAGCTCATCCAGTTCCCAAAACGTCTAAACTCTATGATGAGATTTCAGATGAAACCTTGGAGTCCAACATGATTTCAAAAGAAATTCTTACACGGCGTTTATTCTTTGATGGTGCATACAGAATTGGACCAAAAGGTGCTATTGTTGCTGTAGTAGAAATCGTCCTCGTCTCACCAGAAGGGTTAGCTATCTAAAGAGCTTATTCTTTAGATGAGTCGTGTTCCAACAATATGGCTTAATACAATGCTCTGCTCATTGGTCTCCAATTGGCTAAACAATTAGATATTGAGTATGTTGAAGTTTACGGAGACTCTAAATTAATTGTCAATCAAGTTAGAGGCACATACGAAGTTCGACATCAAGATCTAATTCCATATTATGATGCAGCGACTATGATGGCTACTTCATTCAAAGGCTTCTTCATCGAGCATGTACGTCGAGCGTGTAACACGAAAGCTGATGCACTTGCTAATCTTGCGGCAGTATTAGCAATTCTAATAAGTAGGCAACAAATAATCTTCATCACTAATAAAGAGTTATTTTGTGTCGAGAATAACTTAAATACTGAAGTTACAACCCAAACATAGAATTTAACAATTCAGTTAAAATTTGTGCCATCCGTGAGGACTGGAGGACTCATTTCATAGACTTCGTAGTCCATGATATCTTACCTGAAGACCCTAAGGAGGCTACAACTATTCGTCAGCGGTCACTCAGATTTTATTATAATCATACTACAAAGACACTCTACCGATGAACTTTTGACGGTTTGTGTCACGACCCGCACCCACTATGAGGTACGAGAACGTAACAACGCCCAGCCTACGTCACAGTGTCGGCGGTAGAACGCTGTCCTAGGTCACAACATCTAACAGTTTATAAGGTACCAGTACAGTTTATACACTCCGAATGGAGGTGACATAAATAAGTACAACTCAATCACAACTAAGGAAGATAGTACTGAATGATAGGATAGATAAAACTCAGAATCCACAGAGTATAATACAAGACAGAGAGATACCTGAAACTAAGATAAATATCTCCACAATCCAGAGTACAACTCCAATATATACAATGTATCATAACATGAAAGTAAATAGAAGTAGCCTAGCTAACTAGCCTAGTCTACAGGGGTAGTGTCCTCAGCAAGTACTGGGTCCTCCTGAGAGTCCAGCTCAAGTGTGTCATCTAAGCCTGCTCCATAATAAGTGGGACACTGCTCCTCAAAGTCATCTGTAAAATTTTAACAGGTCCAGTCAGGACTGGAGCGAGCACAATACATCTCACGCAGTTCATATCATGACAGGAATATAATACAGGCAATAGAGTAAGATAC
This sequence comes from Iris pallida, assembly GCA_029216955.1. Classification (NCBI taxonomy): domain Eukaryota; kingdom Viridiplantae; phylum Streptophyta; class Magnoliopsida; order Asparagales; family Iridaceae; genus Iris; species Iris pallida. The sequence goes on from JANAVB010003657.1 coordinate 125,847, forward strand.
ATGAAACGCTGAAGAGTATACATAGTAAAAAGAGAAGACTGTAATAAAATATCTACTATAAGTAAAGAGTTACAGTGAACTAATGATTTAGAGTACAAGCTAGACATGTGAACGGCTTGATAATAAACATGAGAGGTCGCACATGACTACACTACTTTGGAAATTGTCCACATGACTATTTATACTCCTCCGTACCCTAATCAATACACAAGGATTTGTTCAAGTTATGTTATTGCACCTGAGATTCACATGGGGGCACATAAATGGGTGCACATGAATATAAACATGGGGCTCCGTGATCATAAGAGTACATGAATCACGAGAGTACACATGTAAGGTGAAAGCACAAGAGTACATAATGAAAGTGAAACGCACATGACATGATGTATCTGATGCTCCCGAGGGGAATAACATTGTACGAAAAGATCCATATAGTACTAATCCGTGTTTCCATCGTGTCAGCATCATGTAAAATAATCTAGAGCAAGAAAATACTACTAGCAAGTATGAAACGGTCAGAAAATGTACTCGCCTGATATCCTGAATGTCCGAAAGAAAATACTGCCTGAGGAGTGGTGTCTGGCTCCTAATCAGAACAGTACAAGTCACAACATGTCCAGCTAAATAAAGTAAGATACTATAATACAGTCTACATGATATTAGGTCAATCCTAGACCAAAGTCAACCCTGGTCAACTTTAGTCAACTAAAAGTCAAAGTTAGGTCAACTAGGTCAAACTAGTCTAAGTCCAACTAGAATAGGTCTAACAGACCATTCTAAGCTCTAACAAACCATTCAAAGCTCTCACATCAACCACAAATCATTATAAGCTATCAACACATTGCATATATCATATTTATATACATATTTTATGGGTAAAGTGCAAAAAACCCCTCGTTAAATACGTGCCTTTTGCGTAGAAAGACGTTTTAAAATTTTTTGTCAGTTTACCCCGCCTTAGATTATATATCCGCTCGATTAGGCCCCTCCAGCCAAATTTTAAAAATTTATACCAAAAATACCCCTCCCCCTTCCCCCCATCCGACGGTACCGGCGTCGGCGAGCCCCCAACCCCCCCATCGCCGGCGATCCCCCAGGCCCCCCGACCCCCCCTCCCCCCCGCCGGCGATCCCCCAGCCCCCCCGATCCCCCCCTCGACGGCGAGCCCCCAGTCCCACCCTCCTCGCCGGCGAGCGCTCCCTCAACCCACCCCCCTCCTCCTCCGTCGTCGGCCTCGACCCCCCTTCCTCCTCCTTCGCCGGCCCCGACCCCCACGATCCCTCGTCGGCCCCGACCCCCGGCTCCCTCGCCGGCTCCGACCCCCCTGCTCCTCCTGGCAGACGAGCGACCCCCCGACCCCGCCCCCCCACCCCCCCGCCCATCCACCCCCCCTCTGCCTCCGTCGCCGGCGAACACAGCCGAAGAAGGAGGGGGAGGGAGGGGTAAAATTGTTATTTAGGGGCAAAATGAGCATATTTCATACTTTTGGGAATTTTAAGAGCATGGGGTCTTTTAGTGCAAAAGGCACATATTTAACAAGGAGTTTTTTGCACTTTACCCCATATTTCATGCATTCATTCATCCATGTCATTCTATATATATTTTAACATGCAAGTATATAGCATATATATAGAGAGAGAGAAAAGTAAGGAATGACAATAATATGGGGATGTGTGTGTGTCACATGTGAGTGTAGTGTACAGGCGAGGTGTCAAGTGTCACATATAAAGCAAGGTGTTCAATTTTACATGTACAGTAATACAATTCAAATCGAATCAGGGAAGACATGTCAACCAAGAACACATAACAAGTTTTCAACCCACATTTTATATCCATATATACATCTACCTATACCATACATTTATATATATACATTAAGAGGGGGGGTGTGTGTGTTGGGATGGTTTAGAATTGGGAAGTAAGAGGCAGTGCTTATCAATGACAGGAATCTAGAATTGAGTGTGTGTGTGTGTAGGAATGTCATAGAGTGTAGGTTGTGTATAACATGTGTGTATGTTTACATGTAATAGAGTGTGTGTAGTGTTTATGTGTGATAGAGGTTGTGTGTACAGGACACTTAGGAATAGGCATGTTTATGTGTGTGTGTGTGTGTGTGTGTGTGTGTGTGTGTGTGTCATGTGTCACATGGGTGAGTGTAGACATAGGCTGAAAATAGTGTGCCAGTGTTCCAAGAAATCATTTCCATGTGTGTGTGTGAGTATATATGGCTGTGTGGGTGTGTACATATGCAGGTTAATTTCTCCCAGGGTCAACCAAGTGGCAGGATGTATTAGCCATGCCTTTGTGTGGTCTCAGGAAACCAAATTCAGGATTCCAAACTCAGTGTATCACAACTTCAGTCCTAGTAACCCAGGTTTAGCTATAGGTCCAACAGTGTCCAGTTAGTGTCTCAGGTTTACATAAAAAGTTTCAGAAATTAAAACTGAGCACAACTCATTAACTCATGTAATTCGTAAAACTCTAACATTTACTCTAGCATGTACAACAATGCATTCAGTCATCTCCTATATATTAAATTATAAGGATTGAACTGCATGTTAAACTGTGATTAGAACACATTCGATCTCATGAGCAAGTTAACCTAGACTGAACATAGAGGAGTAGAAATTGATTAAGTAATCCAGGTAAAGGGATAACCAAGAACAGACCAATAACTCGGGACTGGGATCATTATCTGAGAAGAGATGGACTGATACAAGTTATCTATTAGGACTGAGCATTCCAAAATATAGGGACTGAATAATCATTAAGAGAATACGAGGACTGAATCAAATAATATGCTGGACAGACAGGTTAAACTAAGACTGAACACTTAGTTCAATAAAACTGGATTTAAAACAACAGGGGGTTAATCATATGATATCTAGACATAAAAAGGAGTGACTCATATATATGAAGACTGAACTTCAAAGGTAATGCATGAATGAACTCTAATGCAATAGGGACAGAAAATTACATTGGGAGTCATGTTATGAACTGAACCAAGGAGGTTTAAGGGAGACCGAACAAAGACAAACTAATGGACTGGACATGCCAATGAACTGAACATTAAAGGAATTTGGGGACTCCTATAATGCAGTAACTTGAACATTCACTAAAATTGGACATCCAGGCAATAAAGGGACTGAACATCAAAAAAAAGATGTGGACTAAACTTAGGGATGTCTGAACATAATCAGGTAATTATTCTAAAACTTGTCATCTTCAAACTAAAACATGAAACCAACATTAATCAATGATCCAATACATGTGTAGGTGGGTTAATCTGGTAATTAAATCATTAATCAACAATTAAAATAAGAAATTAACTCCAAAAATCAGAAATCAGTAATACATGCATCAGTAATTGGCTCGAATCCTAAATCGACATAGGAAAAACCCAATAGTTGTCAAATTGATTGTGCCAACATGAAGTACACACGTGTACGTGTCATAGGAATGCATTCGTGTCCATAAAATAGGATACGAGGTGTCCAAGTAGTCAACAGCACTCACAGACACGCACATACTGCATTGTCTCTCCACGCTCTCGTGGACGCGACACGAGGCACGACAAGTCTCGTGCTCGTGTCCACGTTTAGCCTACATATAGGCCTATACGTGCGACACAACCCGAGATACGGTGGACACGCATATGCGTGATACGACACGCGTATCAGACGCATTTCTGTGTGCGTACAGTCCCTGTGTATGACCAGTACAGCCTCGTTTTCGTGTCCGACACAAAATGAGGTATCGTGAAACTTGGGGAGTGTCTTGTCAGACACTGCCCCAAGGCGTGTGTCAAGGGACACGTGCCCACGTGTCCAGGATAGGTCACAAAAACTCACTGGTAGTAGGACAATGCTGCTCACGCGCACACGGTGTGTCCATGGGTCCGACACGACACCAAAACGACACGAACTAAGCTCAGTCAAGTAGAAACCCATAAGCGACACAAAAACACGTATTCCTATTCAATCACATTCATAAAACATGATCGAAATGCCCTCTGTGGTATTTCGTCGAGCACCTAGGACCCAACACTGATACATGCCCGATACGGACACGTAAAGGACACGAAATGGCACGAATCCTATTCCTACAGTTAGAGGACACCTAGGGCTTTGTATCCATGCAAAGAAATTGAAATTTGATGGAGGGAAAAGAAAGTTACCTATGGAAGTTCTTCCACAATGAAAACTTCAAAAATAAGATCTCCACTAGCTAGCTCAAGGCTCCAAATTGTGTCAAACCTGTCAATAGCCTCCTCCAACAGTAGGGGAATACTAATTAGATCACCATGGAAGAAGTTTGAAAGTAAATGGATCAATATTGATCAAAATAGGAAGAGTTTCAATGAAGAACAAACCTTGCTCTCCAGAAAAATGAAGGGATGTATAAAAAGAGGCAACTAAATTTGAGAGGGATTAAATAGTGATGGGGGAATCCCTAGATGGACATAAAGTTAGGGTTAGGGTTTTTGGGGAATAAATCTAGAGCTCTTATTCCATCTAGCTAATCAATGGCCTAAAATCTAGGTTTACTTTCTAGTCAAGTTGCAACCTAGTTTGTTTTAACAAATCTTGACTTAACCAAACTAACCAATACTAACTAATACTAACCATGGCTAACTAAGACTAGCTATGACTAATGTAGGTTAGGTCCAATCTATGTTAGGGCTAATCACAACACATGGCAATTAATTAAATAATATTAAAATCACACCATTCCTAATAATATATATTAATTCCAAATAATTATAATAAATCACAATAAGCTCAAATAAATTCAGAAATGACCAAAGTACCCTGTAGGCTAAAAATGATAAATAGATATCCCAAATCACAGGGTTAGGCTCTAGGTCAGACTGTCTCTACGATTTCACTAGCTGCACATCAAAATCACAAGTCATGATTTTTAAAATAGTTTTAAATGATTAAAATTCACCAAAAATCATATTATTATTTAAATATCATAATTAAATAACTAAAAACACAAAATTTCAAAATTACTCTCATTTAGAAAACTGGGTGTTACAAGTCTACCCTCCTTAGAAAAATTTCGTCCTCGAAATTTAAGTTGGTAGTACTCTTTCTAGGTCAAACATAGTCAAGGGTCAACCACTAGTCAATTTCTCAACATCCAAGTACTTGGTCATCAACTGGTCAACTTCTTAGGGTTTTACCTATGCTAGCTATCTAGTTGTTGGCAACTAGAGATTAGCAAAAAGAAAAACTCTATAATAGACTAACTCTTAACCTTCCAAATCCTATCAAGTCACCCATAACTAAATACCTATATTCTAAGCACATAAATACCAAATACCGCATATACATAAGCTCAAGAACAACCACCCATTACATATATCCTAAGTATATCATATATATATATATATATATATATATATATATATATATATATATATATATATATATATATATATATATATATATATATATATATATAACTGATCATCAACGGGTTTAAGTAGACTAAACTTATAAGAGACTGAACAAATGCTTAGAAATTAGGCTAAGGATGAATGATCTGAACATCAATATAGGCAAAAGGGAATGATGCTAAGGAGACTAAATTTTTAAGCAAAAAAGATAGGACATTTGGGTCCACTTGTAAGTTAAAGTGAAAGGAAACCTACACTGTGACTGAAACATGCCTCTAGATCAACCTGGCCTCCCTTCTCTATTTGGCTGAACTAACTACATGCAGGACAGTGGTCTGAAAGAAGTGAACCAACTGGTGTACAGGGTATGCAATAGGCAGTATACTGCTAATGAGTGCAGGCTACGTACCAATCAGAATACCTTTTATATGTATACAAACTATATATATAACTATCATCACCTCAACTCTACCCAAGGTCTAATAACACACACTCCCTACCACATGCCTATCACTCCAATGAAGGGGTCAAATACTGTAGGGTGTATTAGGACAGAGGAGTAAACTATCCCAAGTGGACTGAACAACCATGCCCAAGAAAAAGTCTAAACTCCACTATAGGACAGGAACTACAGGTTATAATGAAGGGTATTGCGAGGCTATCAATAAAGTAAATTGCTAAGAGGTGCAGTACGTCACCATATACAGAAGTAAGGATGAGTACAGACCTCTAATATGCATGATACTGACTCTCCAGATGTGCAGAATATGATAAGGGGTTAATGGTTATATTGGTGAGTCAATAATTGGGGTCTGAACTATGGTCCAGTAAAATCTATGATGCAACATGGTAGGTAATGAAAGTTGAGTGCAGTAAAAATCGGAACCAAGGGACAGGGTATCTAGTGAAGGGTCTGCACACTGCCTATAAAAGGTTGATCAAACATGACTGAACTCAACATAAAGTGATCTTAACTAAAATAGAAACTGAACCAAATATGGGCTAAACAACATGTCAATACCCTATACAACAATGGCCTATAGATACCAACCAACCCATATCCTATATGCCAATATCATCTGCAATCTATCTATATATATAGACCTCTCAGTCTTAGGTGAAGCTACAACTATACTCAAGGACAGGCTCTGGTCATGGGTGCCTCACTGGAAAAAGGTAAGGGAAAATAATAACAATCATCAAGGCTTTAAGGCATACTAACATCCTATATGTAAACTGGTTAGTATTATAAATAACAGGGAAACCACCTACAATGGGTTACTACTCTAATACCAATGCTAACTATCATCTCCAGGGTAAAGACACTCTACAAGTCATCATAACATTACAATATAAAAGAACTACATATAAATAAGCTCTACAAAACTAAAATATCCCTACTCTTAGGTTATTTATAACAATAAAAGGGTATGATGTTAAAAAACCTTCCCAAGATACAATATGATAATCGTATGCGTCTGTCCAAAATTATGTTACTCAGAGTCTTCGTCATGCTAGTGAGCAAGGCCACGATAGTCACAGAGTCCTTGACTAAGGTACATACCTCTAGAATCATGGTATTTAAAAATTTTGTATTGTCGTATACGACGGCAAAAACTTTAAATTCCCATACCCGAGAAATACATCCAAAATCTGACTATATGTCCTCACTATGCCAGCAAATACGACTATCGAAGATTCTAGATCCCACAACTGAGGTAACCTAGCCCATATGATTTTCTCAGAATAAAACAACCATAACACAAGAACAACAGAACAAAATTGATCAGTCAACAAGGAACAGATGGGATCGAATTTCAAGATAGTTATAAGAGGCAATTGTGAAAATAGAATCGAGAACATCGGAACCTGCAGCAATATCTCCAATGGCCTGTGCATCCTCGACTATCCTGGCGAAAGCTTGCCCTTGCTGGTTTCCTCTGGCCTGCTGCTGATGCTGCATGTACCTCTGCTGCTGAGAGAAATCGAGAATGACGGGAAAAAGGTTTCTGTGCAGGCAGAGGTGTACCTCCAATGTAACAGAAATACCAACCTGAGTCGGCACAATAGGAGCTGCGGTCTAGAGGCCCTGCTGAACAGGACGAGAGGTGGCCAGCCTCTCGATAGTATTCCCCGGACCGGAGTGATGAGATCGTGTCTCCAAAACCATCATGAAAACAGATCCAAATAAGAAGCAATTTTTGAGAATGAAGCAAAAATTCAAAGGAGGACAGTTATACTCAAGGGAAGTCAATAAGCATCAATTTAGATAAAAAGAATCTGATTAAGAGTTCTTCCTAGTGTGATTGAGTACCTTCCAAATATTCTAATCCTACTACAGGCTATAGTGATACTCTAGTTCGAATATACTACATAAACTAGACCTGCATGGGCCACCACTAAAAACGTGTCACGACCCACACCCACTGTGAGGTACGAGAACGTAACAACGCCCAGCCTACGTCGCAGTGTCGGCGGTAGAATGCTGTCCTAGGTCACAACATCTAACAGTTTATAAGGTACCAGTACAGTTTGTATACTCCGAATGGAGGTGACATAAATAAGTACAACTCAATCACAGCTAAGGAAGATAGTACTAAACGATAGGATAGATAAAACTCAGAATCCAAGGAGTATAATACAAGATAGAGAGATAGTTGAAACTAAGATAAACATCTCCACAATCCAGAGTACAACTCCAATATATACAATGTATCATAACATAAAAGTAAATAGAACTAGCCTAGCTAACTAGCCTAGTCTACAGGGGTAGTGTCCTCAGCAAGTGTTGGGTCCTCCTGAGAGTCAAGCTCAAGTGTGTCATCTAAGCCTGCTCCATAATAAGTGGGACACTGCTCCTCAAAGTCATCTATAAAATTTCAACAGGTCCAGTCAGGACTAGAGCGAGCACAGTACATCTCACGCAGTTCATATCATGACAGGAATATAATACAGGCAATAGAGTAAGATACATGAAACGCTGAAGAGTATATATGAGTAAAAAAAGAAGACTGTAATGAAATATCTACTATAAGTAAAGAGCTACAGTGAACTAGTGATTTAGAGTACAAGCCAGATACGTGAACGGCTTGATAATAAACATGAGAGGTCGCACATGACTATACTACTTTGGAAATTGTCCCCATGACTATTTATACTCCCCCGTACCCTAATCAATACACAAGGATCCGTTCAAGTTATGTTATTGCACATGAGATTCAAATGGGAGCCCATAAATAGGTACACATGAATATAAACATGGGGGCTCCGTGATCATAAGAGTACATGAATTACGAGAGTTCACATGTAAGGTGAAAGCACAAGAGTACATAATGAAGGTGAAACGCACATGACATGATGTATCTGATGCTCCCGAGGGGAATATCATCGTATAAAAAGATCCATATAGTACTAATCAGTGTTTCTATCGTGTCAGCATCAAGTAAAATAATCTAGAGCAAGAAAATACTCCTAGCAAGTATGAAACGGTCAGAAAATGTACTCGCCTGATATCATGAATGTCCAAAAGAAAATACTGCCTGAGGACTGGTGTCTGGCTTCTAATCAGAATAGTACAAGTCACAACATGTCCAGCTAAATAAAGTAAGATACTATGATGCAGTCTACATTATATTAGGTCAATCATAGACCAAAGTCAACCCTGGTCAACTTCAGTCAACTAAAAGTCAAAGTTAGGTCAACTAGGTCAAACTAGTCTAAGTCCAACTAGACTAGGTATAACAAACCATTCTAAGATCTCACATCAACCACAAATCATTATAAGCTATCAACACATAGCATATATCATATTTATATGCATACTTCATGCATTCATTCATCCATGTCATTCTATATATATTTTAATTGCAAGTATATAGCATATATAGAGAGAGAGAGAAAAGTAAGGAATGACAATAATATGGAGATGTGTGTGTGTCACTTGTGAGTGTAGTGTACAGGCAGGGTGTCAAGTGTCACATATAAAGCAAGGTGTTCAGTTTTACATGTGCAGTAATAATTCAAATCGAATCAGGGAAGACATGTCAACCAAGAACCCATAACAAGCTTTCAACCCACATTTCATATCCATATATACATCTACCTATACCATACATTTTTACATATACATTAAGAGGGGTGTGTTTGTGTGTTGGGATGGTTTAGAATTGGAAAGTAAGAGGCAGTGCTTATCAATGACAAGAATCTAGAATTAAATGTGTGTGTGTAGGAATGTCATAGAGTGTAGGCTGTGTCTAACCTGTGTGTGTGTGTGTGTGTTTACATATAATAGAGTGTGTGTAGTGTTTATATGTGATAGAGGTTGTGTGTACAGGACACTTAGGAATAGGCATGTTCATGTGTGTGTGTGTGTGTGTCATGTGTCACATGGGTGAGTGTAGACATAGGCTGAAAACAGTGCGTCAGTATTCCAGGAAATCATTTCCAGGTGTGTGTGTGAGTATATATGGCTGTGTGGGTGTGTACATATGCAGGTTAATTTCTTCCAGGGTCAACCAAGTGACAGGATGTATTAGCCATGCCTTTGTGTAGTCTCAGGAAACCAAATTCAGGATTCTAAACTCAGTGTATCACAACTTTAGTCCTAGTAACCCACGTTTAGCTATAGGTCTAACAGTGTCCAGTTAGTGTCTCAGGTTTACATAAACAGTTTCAAAAATTGAAACTGAGCACAGCTCATTAACTCATGTAATTCGTGAAACTCTAACATTTACTCTAGCATGTACAACAATGCATTCAGTCATCTCCTATATATTGAATTATAAGGATTGAACAACATGTTAATTAAACTGGGATTAGAACACATTCAATCTCATGAGCAAGTTAACCAAGACTGAACATAGAAGAGTAGAAATTGACCAAGTAATCCAGGTAAAGGGATAACCAAGAACAGACCAATAACTCGAGACTGGGATCATTATCTGAGAAGAGATGGACTGATACAAGTTATCTATTAGGACTGAGCATTCCAAAATATAGGGACTGAATAATCACTAAGAGAATACGAGGACTGAATCAAAGAATACGCTGGACAGATAGGTTAAACTAAGACTGAACACTCAGTTCAATAAAACTGGATTTAAAACAACAGGGGGTTAATCATATGATATCTTGACATAAAAAGGAGTGACTCATATATATGAAGACTGAACTTCAAAGGTAATGCATGAATGAACTCTAATGCAATAGGGACAGAAAATTACATTGGGAGTCATGTTATGAACTGAACCAAGGAGGTTTAAGGGAGACCGAACAAAGACAAACTAATGGACTGGACATACCAATGAACTGAACATTAAAGGAATTTAGGGACTCCTATAATGCAATAACTTGAACATTCACTAAAATTGGACATCAAGGCAGTATAGGGACTGAACATCAAAAGGAAGATGTGGACTGAACTTAGGGATGTCTGAACATAATCAGGTAATTATTCTAAAACTTGTCATCTTCAAACTAAAACATGCAACCAACATTAAACAGTGATCCAATACATGTGTAGGTGGGTTAATCTGGTAATTAAATCATTAATCAACAATTAAAATAAGAAATTAACTCCAAAAATCAGAAATCAGTAATACATGTATCAGTAATTGGCTCGAATCCTAAATTGACATAGAAAAAACCCAATAATTGTCAAATTGGTTGTGCCAACATGAAGTGCACACGTGTACGTGTCATAGGAATGCATTCGTGTCCATGAAATAGGATACGAGGTGTCTAAGTAGTCAACATCACTCACAGACACGCACAGACTGCACTATCTCGTGCAGCGAGTCCACGCTCTCGTGGACGCGACATGAGGTACGACAAGTCTCGTGCTCATGTCCACGTGAAGCCTACATATAGTCCTATACATGCAACACAACCCGAGACACGGTGGACACGCATACGCTTGATACGACACGCGTATCAGACACGTTTCTGCACGCGTACTGTCCCTTTGTATGACCAGTGCAGCCTCATTTTCGTGTCCGACATGAAACGAAGTGTCATGAAACTTGGGGAGTGTCTTGTCAGACACTGCCCCAAGGCCTGTGTTAAGGGACACGCGTCCACGTGTCCAGGATAGGTCATACGAACCTACTGGTAGCAGGACAATGCTGCTCACGGGCGCACGGTGTGTCCATGGGTCCGATTCGACATCAAAATGACACGAACTCAGCTCAGTCAAGTAGAAAAACATAAGCGACACAAAAACACATATTCCTATTCAATCACATTCATAAAACATGATCGAAATGCCCATTGTGGCATTTCGTCGAACACCTAGGACCCTACACTGATACGTGCCCTATACGGACACGTAAAGGACACGAAATGGCACGAATCCTATTCCTACAGTTAGAGGACACCCAGGGCTTTGTATCCATGCAAAGAAATCAAAATTTGATGAAGGGAAAGTTACCTATGGGAGTTCTTCCACAATGAAAACTTCAAAAATGAGATCTCCACTAGCTAGCTCAAGGCTCCAAATTGTGTCAAACCTGTCAATAGTCTCCACCAACAGTAGGGGAACACTAATTAGGTCGCCATCAAAGAAGTTTGAAAGGAAATGGATCAATATTGATCAAAATAGGAAGAGTTTCAATAAAGAACAAACCTTGCTCTCTAGAAAAATGAAGGGATGGATAAAAAGAGGCAACTAAATTTGAGAGGGATTAAATAGTGATGGAGGGAATCCCTAGGCTGGCCATAAAGTTAGGGTTAGGATTTTTTGGGAATAAATCTAGTTCTCTAATTCCATCTACCTAATCAATGGCCTAAAATCTAGGTTTACTTTCTAGTCAAGTTGCAACCTAGTTTGTTTTAACAGATCTTGACTTAACCAAACTAACCAATACTAACTAATACTAACCAGGGCTAACTAAGACTAGCTATGACTAATCTAGGTTAGGTCCAATCTAGGTTAGGGCTAATCACAACACATGGCAATTAATTAAATAATATTAAAATCACACCATTCATAATAATATATATTAATTCCAAATAATTATAATAAATTACATAAGCTCAAATAAATTCAGAAATGACCAAAGTACCCTCTAGGCTAAAAATGATAAATAGATATCCCAAATCACAGGGTTAGGCTCTAGGTCAGACTGTCTCTACGGTTTCACTAGCTGCACATCAAAATCACAAGTCATAATTTTTAAAATAGTTTTAAATGATTAAAATTCACCAAAAATTATATTATTATTTAAATATCATAATTAAATAATTAAAACACAAAATTTCAAAATTACTTTTATTTAGAAAATTGGGTGTTACAGTTTGCTCCTACGCTGTGTTGCGGAGGAAGAAGCAAAACAAATACTTCGTGAAGCTCATGACGGTGTTTGTGGCGCACATCAATCTGGTCCTAAACTACATGATCGTATTCGTTGTTTAGGCTATTATTGGCCCTCAATAGTATCTGATGCAATCGAGTATGCAAGAAAGTGCTGAGCATGTCAAATTCATGCGGATTTTATCCATCAACCATCCGAATTTCTTCACCCGATGACAGCATCTTGGCCCTTTGAAGATTGGGAAATAGATGTCATCGGTCCTATCAATCCTCCCTCGTCTCAAAGATATCGGTTATATTGGCCATAACTGATTACTTCTCAAAATGGGCTGAAGCTATACCTCTAGATGAGGTCAAGACAAGCAGCGTCATCAACTTTATAAAGTATCATGTGATTTATAGATTCGGTGTTCCTCGGTGAATCATTCATGATAATGGGCCATAATTCATCAGTCAAAAATTCACTCGATTCTGCGATGACAATAAGATCAATAATATTGCTTCTACAGCTTACAATCCTGCAGCTAACGGGTTGGCAGAAGCATTTAACAAAACCATCATCAAACTCCTCAAAAAGTTTGTTTCTACCAACAAATAGAACTGGAATAAAAGGCTTGGAGAATGTCTGTGGGCTTATCGTACTACTATACGTACTCCTACAGGCTGCACACCCTTCTCTTTGGTATATGGATGCGAGGCTGTCTTACCATTGGAAATCCAGATCCCTTTCCTAAGGATTGTCATTGCCAATGAACTCATAACCGAAAATAATAATCGTCTGAGACTTCAGGAGCTTGAAGCGCTTGACGATAAATGGCTCCTAGCTCAACAACATATTGAGTTATACCAAGCTCGTCTATCAAAAGCCTTCAACCGTAAAGTCAAAAGTCCGAACATTTCAGAAAGGAGAACTAGTTCTAACCATCAGACGTCCTATGACTATGACGCACATGAGCAAAGGCAAATTTAAAGCGAAGTGGAAAGGACCCTACATTTTAAGCAAAGTTTTCTCCAATGGAGCTTATCAATTGACTGGTATGGATGGTCGAGTCACCATGATGCCCATTAATAGCAAATTTCTCAAGAAATATTATATTTGAAGACAAAGAAGAAATATCAACATAGAGACTCAGAATGTAAATAAAATTCCTTTTTATTTGCATAAATTCAGATAGAAGGAAATACATAAAATTAACGAGTACCGGAGCCCTGTTGATTGAAAACGTATTTCGCAAGAAGCTCGAAGACATTATTGTCTGATGACACCAGCAGTTCGCAGGCTGCCTTCCGCAGAGCTTCTTCTTCGGCAGTACACCCAGGCTCCACTAGTTTGGCAAGAATATCCTGCTTCTGTCCAAGGACAGTCGAGCTTTCTCCGACTTCTGGCTGAGTAGCAGGTAAAAGCTCGTCGAAAGGAGTGTCGAGGGCGGCTTCGTTCTTCATGATAATTTATGTTTCCTTAAACATATCTTTTGAAGACATTTATAAATGAAAGAAAATGGGTGAATAATGCTTTCAGAAAAAGTTCAACACTATTTATAGACAGAAAAGCCAAACATTCTGTCTCAGGAATCTAAACAACCTTTCCTCGAAAAGGCATGTTCGTTCATCTTGCGAAGAGATCTTTATTTACTATTTGTCTCAAGAATCGAAGCAACCTTCCCTTGAAAAGGCATGCTTATTTATCAGTCTTTTCATCTCTATTTCATTTTGTGAATAAGCCTACATATATTATCGTTTATTTACTTTTTCGTAAATAAAGCCACAAGATAATAAATACTCAAAATCCCGCATGGAGTTCATCCAAATCATCAATTCCGTCTTTTGACACCCAGTTGTTTTAAAAGATGACTTTTCTTTATGATAAATCCGTATTATCACAGATATTATCTTTTTAGACATGATATCTTGTCTTTAAGTCCTAACCGATTTGGAGATCATCAATAGAAAAAATGAGTTTTCACGTCCACATTACCTCTGAATTCTATTTTCTATATCAATAGATTCACGTCCACATTACCTCTGAATTCTATTATCTATATCAGCGACTTATTACATCCACATTGCCTCTGATAAAGTCATCTTTTGAAATGACAATATTCTGAGTTATATTCTGTCACGTACACATTACCTCTGAACAGATATAATTAATATTGTTATTTTCTTTTAGAGGATATGTCATGTCCAGTACCGCTGAACAAATTTTTCTATCCTTATCTATTACTTATATCGACTATAGGTATATAATAGGTAATAGAATTACAAAAAGAGCATTATTTTATTGTCATAATGTTCAAAATGTCAAAAAAAAGTATATCATTTGAAAGGCAAGAAGATAAAAAGATCCTATAGACTGCTTCATTGGGGAGGCTGAGTGCTGAGATCGATGATTAATCTTTTCAAATTTTTAGCCCTCTCTACTCTGGAGTCAAGTACCCTTTGTCTTGCAAGAGCTCTCCCAGATTCTGGATCAAAAGGTTGCAGCATTTTTGCTCAACATTCCAATTTCGCACCTTCAGTTTGGATAAGAGCATCATGTTGCCTCCTCAGGTCATATAATTGGCTCGCAGCAATTTGATGCATCTCCAATACTTCTTCACGTCGTCGAGCTGCTTTAACTGCTTCTTGAAGCCGAGCCATTTCAATTTCTAGTTCTTGGAGACGAACATGATATTCAGCAGCTTTGTTCCTTCTCTGCAGCTTCAGTTTTATAATGTTCAACATAAGAAGTGGTCTCGACAATACGAGATTCCAACTCTGCAGAACGCTGTGAGAAAGCTACCACAGAAGCTTCAAATTTTGCTTTTTGTATTGCAGCTTCGCGAGCCATCGCCTCGCATTCAGCATCTACAAGTTTCTGG
The DNA here is from genome assembly GCA_029216955.1 of Iris pallida. Lineage (NCBI taxonomy): Eukaryota > Viridiplantae > Streptophyta > Magnoliopsida > Asparagales > Iridaceae > Iris > Iris pallida. Next base: position 141,421 of record JANAVB010003657.1, read on the forward strand.
ATGTTTCTTCTTGTTAGGTCTTTGTAAGACTTGATCGATTTTTCAAGTTCATTCAAAATATGATCTAAGTAATTGACTCTATCCAGATCACCGATCTTGTGGACGGCTCCAATAGTGAAGGAAGAAGGGCCCCTTACTGATTCATAAGGTTGATCCATTTCCATGACCATTTGAATTAAAGGCTTCAGAGAAGTGAAGAAAGGATTAGTATAAGCTTTGACAACAGCACTATTCATTGCTGAGATCCATAGGGTAGCTACTTTTATTGGAATTCTTGTCAACGAGGTTACTGGTGGAACTACAAATTGTAAACCAGGAGACCCGAGTACTGGCATCATAGAAGAACTCCCCTCTCCAGTTTGGGTCACCATATCCAGAGGAGCTATGGTCGAGCTGAAACAGAAGGTGGTTGATGCAGCTTTTGCAAACGTCCCCGTAGGACTCACTATGATCAAAATACAAAGTCATTACATATAAATTACAAGAATTAAGGTAAATAAAAGTCAAAATTTTACCTGATCCCGGTAATACATATGGAGTTTCACGAGGCATGTCCAGATCAGAACGAAGTCTGGCCATGGTAGTTTCAGACACAGCTGCCTGACTACTCCCAGCTTCGGAATCGCTTGATAAGAAACGGCTACTTTCGGCCCCTGATTCTGCCTGGTTAACTGGGGGAATCTCCTCTGGATCCCTAACTTCAAATATTTGTTCAGTAGGGGTCTGAGTCTCTGCAACCACAATATTGGGATTTTCATCATTCCCAACATCTTCAAGAGCCGTAGTTTGATCTTCTTTATCTTCAGGCTCATTAGTTTTCAGGCTCGGATGTCCCTCCTCAACAATTGGATTTTTTTCATCCTCAACAGTTATATGGCATTTTTCAGTTGATACCAATGGGACATCTACTGGAACTGTTTCTTCTTCGGCAATACTTGCGAAATTATCTCTGATTGATACATTGCCATAGTCACAATCCAGGAGGGCGTTGTAAAGCCCCTAAATTTCTACTACGATTTTTTTAAATATTTTTTGTATCTACTTTGTACTTCGTACGTCGCATACGACTTCGCATTTTTTGTATTTGCGTAGCGTGCGAGAATTGCGTTTCGTAATTTCTCGACGAGTGCGAATATGCGTCGAGGTACATATTTAGAAAAACATTTTTATAAATTTTATTTTATACGAAAAGTACATAGGATAAATATTTTAATTTCAAAAAGAGTTATTTTATTCGTCATTTAAAAATAAATATTGATTTGGAAAATTTTGGTTTTTATAAAATATATTCTGGATATTTGCGAAATAGGAGATTGGTTTATTTTGCTATGATTTAAGTATTTACCTTGATTTTTAAAATTAATTAATATTATATTTTAATATTTATGAAAAAGATATTTGGAATCTTGTTTTATTCAATATTTGATTAAATATGGTAATTTAAATTGCAAAAGATTTTATTGACTGTATTTAAAATATTTTAAATTAAGTATAGAATTAATTTGGATTGAATTGATTTGGATTTAAATCGATTTAAATTAATAGGGAAATTATCTAATTGGGATTTAAATCATCCCAATCCCTATCCAACTGGGAATTCCCACATCCTATAAATAGGCAGGTACTCCTTCAATTTTCTATCCACAAATCGTGCACCGTGTCTGTGCCTTCCATCCACTATATTTTATTTGTACAAATACATGATTTTTCCGTCCGATAAGTCGGACGTCCTCCTCGTGGCGGGACACACCCCGACACGACAACACCACTCCGTTCCGCCAACAACCACCATGCTCCTCCCTGCAAGCCATCACCACCACCACAATATTCGTGGTCGATTGTGTCTGTGTCCGACAAAAATTACTGTATTGACCGTGGCCGGATCCCGTGTCCACCCCATATTCCCCAACAGTACAGATTACAAATCGACTCGTCGCACCACCACCATGGTCGACCCGGCCTACCAACAACCACCGATCACCTGCCTACCGTCCTCGCCACCGTCAACACCACCGCCAACATCCGGAAGAAGAAGAAGGAGGAGGAATCCTCACCTGAGCACCCTGGCCGCGTCCTCCGGTAAGTTCGCCGATCCCCTAGGACGGGGCTCCGCTCCGGGGAGCTCGTGCGCCGCCACGAACGGTTGCGCCAACTCTGGCCACTGTGCCCTCACGGCCACCGCCCCGCGCAGGCGCGCCTGTGTTCGCCGCCTCCAGATCGACGGTTCCGTCGTGCCACTCCTCTTCGCCGTCCGACGAACAACCCCCGCCCGGCTCCTCCGCCTTCCGGACATCCTCCGCGCTGTCGATTCGCCGCTCCTCGGCGAGCCCCACCACCCGCAGATCCACGCCGACTGCCCAGCGAACGCAGCCGTCGCCGAGTTTACGATCTCCAGACGCCACCTCCCCACCCGAGTCCACCGGATCTCGCGCAGCTCTGACCATCGCCACGGCTTCAGACCGCTCTAGCGCCCGGAGCAGCGCCAACAGCACAGGCAGCCGCTGCTGCCGGTGCGCCCCTCTACGGAGAGTGCTGTGCACAGCTCCGAAAACTGCCACCGTCAAATCTTTCCAGCATGCAGCCGACCACAGCCGGGCCAGCCGCCGGCCGAGCCCACAGAGCCGGCCCCCGCGCCTCCGCCACCGTGCCAGGCGGCAGCCGCCGATGAAGAGCCCCTTCCGACTTTCCACTCCTCCTCCGACCGCACAGCCGCGCTCCACCCAGCGCCCGCCGGCCAACCGCCTAAACCGCCGCCGCTCTCCGTTCGGTAAACCCCCTTCCACTCCCGTTCTCCATCTCTCTTTCCTCTCTCTCTCTTCTGTAGAAATTTTAGGAATGGTAAAGTTGTGGGTTTTTTTTAAAGAAATTTTGTTATTATTATAACTATTCTTATTATTAAAATTATTATTATCATCATTTTTTTATTAAGTTTATCATTTCTGTTATAAATATTATCATTATTATTATGATTATTATGTTGATTAATTATTATTATTATTATTATTATTATTATTATTTATTAAAAGAGAAAAGGGTTATATAGTTTCATATAGGGTTTAATAATATTATTTATTTTTAATAATAATAATTATTATTGTTATTAGTATCATTATCCTTTTAAATTATTTTTACAAAATATTTAAATTAGTGTATTCATCTAATATAAAATTCTGACTAGTAAATCATAAATTTCAAATTACTATACAATAAATATTTTTCAAGTATTCCTCTAAAAATTATTGTTATTAATAAAATATGGTTCAAGTAATTACGTAAATTGATTATAAAAGTAGTTTTTCAAAAATTAGTACATGTATTTATTTTCATAATTTCTCTTCAATTATTTTAGCTGATCATGACTAATCGTATCCCTACTTCCTTCCCGATTTCGGACCCCTACGCCTCGATCGTGGCTATTGGACTATTGAAACATGTCAAAGAACACCGCACCATACCAAGCGACACACCAGGCAAGATACCTTGCCATTATACTGTTTATATTAAGTTGCATTTTATTACATATCACTGATCATTATTTCCAGTTCTTGTAGTTCTTGATTTATTGTCTGTACAGTGATATTAGATATACTTTGTTATTATCCTTTGATTGCATATGGACTTAGAGTTAAGAGACTACCGTTGTAGTGTATTGCATATACCTCGACACCGTTGTACCACGAGGATGTGTGAGAGGAGTAGCATGTAGAGGTTCTTGTGTGTGGGCTGATCTCCCATGTGCATGTGTTAGGGCTAACTGCTAATAGAGGCATGTTAGGAGACTTAGCAGTTAATAGCAATACATGGTCGTGGATGCGACATGATAGGTACATTGGATGGGGAGAACATTTCCTTATCGTATGGGCTTCGATTGCACTTTCCCTATAACCCGGAAGCTCCGCTTGAGATACGGGTATGAGCCTCTCAGGTTGGCCACTGTCGTTTTTGAACGTCATGCTCTCGGTCACTGGTGCCCAAGTGGGGACTATACTAGATCCCATTACAGCCAGGGCTCATGCGACGAAAGGTTTATTCTCACTGCATGTTCACTTTAGTTTGGTTAGATGGCCTTATTATGTCTTGTCACTTTCTTTGATTGTAGCATATTTATATTCAGTATTATATGGCATGTTGATGTATCTTGTTACGTCCCTCTGAGGACTTGGTTATCTCGCCAGGTGTGTGCTCTTATGATTTCTGCAGGTGCTCTAACTAAGGCCATGACTTGCGCTCTGTTTATCGAGAAGTTGCTCTTGGATCGTCACCTCCTTGCTCTACTAAATTCCTTTCCTTGTATATTTCGTTCTTATTAAAATTAGTTGATAGTGGACTTTGTCTCCGCCCAACGATTGTATACATGATAAATTCAAAGTTGCTTTCATATCATTATTTATTTTTATGGATGAGATTTAGTACCTTGGTTACTGTATTTTACAGCTTATGTATTTATACGAGGGTCCATATACTTCGTATGTATACAGCTGGCATGATTGCGTTCTAGTCCTACGTATTTTGGGACTGGGGTATTACAGGCATCTATCATCTCTCGATCTTCTTAAGAACGAGTGGAAGTTTGGGTGGCCGGAAGATCGGCAGCTCCAACTTGAGATTCTATAGGAGGCAACTCTTCTCTGGAGGGCTCTGAGACATTTGGGGTAGGGGATGACAATGTTACTCCTTCTGCAGCCATGGTGTTATGGAAACAGTTGTCCGTACATGTTGATATCCTGGAATTGTCTCGGTAGTAATTGAGACTGGAATATCAGTTGCTGTAGTCTCTGCGGATGAAAGATAATAATATCAATATATATTATTCAGATATCAAAATTTTGCTTAAAAGCATAGAAATTACCTTTGTGAGAGAGTAGATCCTCCTTTGAGGGTAATGATATGTCAAAATCCTTTTTGAGGGAGGAAGCGTCAATGGTTTGATGTTCTGCTCGAGTCACCAACAATTTTCTTCTAGCCTTCCGTAGTAAAGGTGATAAAGGTTCTTCTTCGACCTCATCAAGGTCATCTGGTATTCTCTGCACTTCTTCTTGGATGACTCCACTCTATTTTGGAACTAAAGAAGGAGTTATTTCTCCTTCCCCATGAGAAGTTCCACCATGTATCTGCTTTGACTGAGACCGAGTTGTCCTGGTGGTAGGTTGTTCACTAATTATCAAAGTAGTCTTCATCTTCTTCTTCCTCGGTACTTTAGGAGAAGAATAAAGATCATCATGATGCGAAGGAACAGAGGAATCTCCAGTCTTCCTTTTCTTAAGTCCCTTGGCAGGAGACTTTTCCTTTTGGACTTTTAATAATATGTCCAACGGCTCGTTTATTTCATCTAAAAAGCCTACAAGAGAAGCCTCCAGAGGATCATCGGCAGGGTCTCGATCTTCTGCATCCTTGAACAATTGTACGGTATGAACTCCAGCTTTCGATCGCTTATCACTGGTAAACTGTGGGCCAGATGAAAGTTTTCGGCAAAAGTGTTTGCCGAAGTATAGAAATTCGCGTATGTGTATAATATACGCGGACCCTGAGCAAGATTATGGGGCATGGAGAATATAGACTTAGTGCCTCTGGTATTATAATATCTCCAAGCTCTAGCACCATTAATCAAGAAACCTCTGGCTTGAAGGCAAGTAGTGGCATTTCCCACATGCAGCTGGTCATAACCAAATTGCCGAACGAATCGACTTGGCAAATATGGTTCTAGAAAACACCCTTCCTCAAATTGATATACTAGATGAGATGGACGGATTGCCTTCAACCATGCGAAAATAGTCGGGGACAGACGGAGATATGCTGCTTCTAAATCCATCAGTTGTGGAGGAAAATTCTTATATCCTGGAGGAGGGGGAACACATCAAAATTTCCACCCAGATCCTCGATTCAAAGCTCGTCTGTATTCCGAAAGTGCGTTTATATTCCAACGAGCATTGGAATAATGCCTGATGAAGTTACCCCCAACTTCACCCATGTCAGGGTCCATCAAACTAGGATGGTGTAGCAATAACCACCCGAACAAATAAGTATATGGCATTCCAGTACGAGGAAAATCCGACCCAGCATCCTTATCATGCAGCATAGTGTCTACAAAAGAACGCAGTCCTGCGTTCAGGCGACAAGTCATCTCTGAAAGAATGTCCATCTTGTGGCCAAATACTAGACGCACAGCAGCAAATAATACGCCTCTGTAAAATCTATCGACAGTACTGGCCCTTGGAACTACAAATCGTCGCAGCCATAAAGCAAGAAAACCTACCAATTGGGCATCTTTCGACATGGGTCTGTAACCTTGTTTGAGATAACACTCAATAGCAGTACCAGCTTTGAAGGGGTGCCAATCCACATCCAAGATGTTATCTATATGCTTAGACTTTTCCATCAATTTGTCTATGTCACTACGACTGAGCGGTTGGAAGAAACAAGGATTGCAGGCTTGAATTTCAACAATATTTTCTTCATGAGCATGGCCTAAAAACAAATACGGCAACCACTTAGTTGTATAACAAGTCCCTGCGGAGTTACTTTTGTCGTAAAGGGAGCATATCTTATAATGGCATAGAAGCTCCTCAAACACAGCCACCATCTGAGAGTTTTCTGTAGAAAGGATATCCAGTTCCTCATTAGTGGGTACATACTCTTCATATAGGTTGTTATCGATTGGAAGATGTGAGAGATATTTCATCTCATGAAGTGCAAAACCAATTTCCCCATGAGGGGTCATGAAGGTACCAGTTCTGTCATTGTATCTTTCAATCAGAGCCAAGAACATATGAGCATTTGGGCGGAAGCCATGAATAGTAGTCTAGATGGCCTCATAGTGTTCTAACTCAAGAAGTTTATCCTTGAACTGATCTAGAATCCAGGTCACTAAGTTGCTCCAACGTTTCATGTCTGGGTTGACTAGGCCTGTTAAACACATGGCATGATCTGGGTATCTTCCTTCAGCTAGCAAATGTGTTTGCAAAGATGGGCACCCTGACGGAAAGAAGCATCGATGAATCTTCTGGAGGTATACAACTCGGCTTCAAGCCCCGGAGACGAGAACTATACCTGTCTGAAGTACTATAAAATAGATCCTTATTCTGCGGACCTAACTTATAACATATTCTTCCGACTCTGGCTTGCTGAATCGGAGTCATGTCCCTGGCCATCCGTTGAGGGTGACTGGAGAATTCATATCGGGACAAGGACAAATGTCTTGCTATCTCAGTCAGATATGTAATTAAGTCCTTATATTGATAAATCATTTCTTCTTTCTTGGTCTTTGGTTGAGATATTTTCTTCACTGCATCTCCAAATAGGAAAGACGGTTTCTTATGAGTCACATTATCTACACTTTTCAAAGGTTTACCATTCATCAGACATAACAAAGTGCTACTTTCTTGAGCAGTGAGAATGGCCCTTCTGGATTTAGGTGCATCATATTGAGGATATGGGACATGAGATAAGTCTTCTTTATATTCTAATACAATGAAAGCTGAAGTACATTTCTCAGCATCAAGGTCTTCTCTAAGATCAACTACAAAAGAGAAGAAGCACAACAAAGAGTTAATCTCAAAAAGATGAAACAGAACACACAAAGAAAAGATCTATGTTGCACGATATCCATGTTGCGCAACATCCGGTTGCGCAGTATATGAATTGTCGACTTCTGTGTTGCGCAACATCTAGGTTGTGCGACAACTATGTTGCACGACATGTATGATGCGTGACATCTGCATTGCATGCAGTATCTGTGTTACATTGCGTAGTATCTGCATTGTACGACATCTGTATTGCGCATGATTTCAAGTTGTACTACTTTTTATGTGCATTTTGCACAAAATCAGAAAGTACGAATTTGAAAATCGCGCAACAAAGTTCGTAAATAGTAACCAAACTCTAAAAAGAGAAGGCGCAAGTTGTGAAATATGCCCACACTCTAAAAATAGGTAACGCACGTTGTGAAACACACAAATCGACCAAAACCCTAAAAAGAGTTGGTCAATCCAATCGACGTTCACGTTCAAGTGCCGGGTTGGCTCTTTCAGTCCTTGATGATGGTGGTGCATATTGAGGCGCTTTCATTCGTGGTGCATGGGATGAAGATTCAGCAATGGCTTTTTCCTTGGCAGTGGCAGACTTCTTTGGCACCATTTGACGATCGTCGGAAGAGCTTCGAGAGTTTGAAAGAAAAAGATGAGAGAGTTTTAAGCGAATTAACTTTCGATAAAAAGTTAAAAGTTCGCTTTAGTCGGCTATTTATAGCTTAAAAACTCTTTTCAAACTGTTGCGCAACTCATGCTTAGAATTCGGAGTTTTTGTTGAAGAGTTGACTGGCGCAATACAAACAAAACTAGCATAATTCAAAGTATTTCAAAAATTTGAAGTATTTTCAAGTTTCAAAAACTTTGAAGGGGGACTTGTAGAGGCTAAAAATTAAATTGTGCCATCTATTAAAGTGTTCGATCATCAGATGGCACCAAAACATTACATTGCGCCAAATAATCAAGTTGCACAGCATCAGGTTGCGCCAACATCAGGTTATGCTGGAGCCAGGTTGCGCAAGCGCCACGTGGCGCCTTTCCTCGAGAAGCTGTAACGGCATCATCATTACCTGACAACTGACAGGACGAAGATTAAGGAAAATTCATTCGAATCCCACGTAACGCGGTGCTCGAGAAGATTTTGTCAGGATGTATTTAATGCTGACAGCTGGTTCGCGCAATTCACTGTATGGTGCGAGGATTAATCAGAACAACCCAGAAGACCTAGTCAAAGGTGCCTGTCGTTGAGTTACGTCCGTACGCAACCTGACAAGTTGGCACCACTTGATCAACTCTTACTTTAAAATAGGGTGACGTGGTACGCAAGCCATCAACTTCGCAGATTGTGTCCACTACACTGTCCACAACCATGCGTATCTCAATCAAACGATACCATGCGTCTATAGCAGTTGGTGCAAACTGCTCGTGCAGGTTGTTACATTGTGCCCATGCACAACCTGATAAAGCATGCGCAAGGTGATCAAACAGTATTCATGACAGAGTGACGTGGCGCGCAAGCCACTAACTTCACAGAAGGTGCCCACTACACTGCTCACGACCATGTGCATCTAAATCAAATGATGCTACGTGTCCACAACAGTTAGTGCAACCGTTTGCGCAAGTGAACAGGAGGCGCGCAACCTGAAGTGCGCGTAACTTAGAATAACTGCTAAACAGTTATTTCAAGAACTCTATAAATAGAGTTTCAAATCAATCTCAAATCATCAAGAACGATCATAATCTCTTGCTAAAGTGCTGTTGCATCCTCCAGAGGCTCGTGTCTTCGATATCACATCGTCCAAGGGATAAAGTGATCGTCTTCTGATCAGATTCCTATAGTTGTACTTCCCCAGAAATCAATTGTACTATTGTTTTCTTTTCTAAGTTTGTAATAAAAATTTTTTGTTTTTGCAAACAATTATCAAATATCCTCTATGAATCAAAACCAAAAGTCATGCGAGATTGTTTGTTGGTACCCAAAATTTCATCATATCCATGGCCGATGAGGATGGTGTTAAGTCACTCGTTGCTATGATTATGTTACTATCGAGCAACTCAAAATTTAATATTTGTATGTCAATTGATGAGAAGAATTATGATTTGTAGGCTCCTCTCATTCAAACACATATAAAGAATAAGATGATATATCTTTGTGGGTCTATCTAGGCTCCAAACAAAAATTCTCAAGTAGGATAATTGGCTCTCTAAAGATCAAAAAGACAAAAGTTGATGTTGTCACCGATGAAGTCTGAGATTATGAAGCAATATACATTCATCTTCCTACCTAGAAAAAAAAATTTCGAGACACACTTAAGACCACTTATTTATATAAAAATGATGAAGTTCGGATATACACCATTGTAGAAGCATAGAATTTCAGGCACATCTAAAGCCAGAAATCCTATGCGCCCTAAATCTCATGCATTCCAAATTGACATGTGCTGAGCAACTCAATAGAACACTTGGCACAACAGAAAACAGAAAAGAAGTAGAAACATAAAAATTGGGCTTTTATGTCATATGAAAGTCTATTACATGTCTAAAACTCTTTTACAAAGAAAAATTCTTTTACAAAGGGAAAGAAAATCCTAAAAGCTACAGCCAGGCGCATCACTTGTCAGGCGCATCACTTGAAGTGTTATTGCCAGGCGCATCACTTCAACATACATCCAGGCGCAACACTCAAGTGCTTCAGCCAGGCACATCATTCTAGCATCTCAGCGTAGGCACATCCCCGTGCATAGTCAGAGCAAATTACTTCCTCGTCAGCGTGCGGGCACTCTAGCAGGAGGAGTGGCTCTTCTAGCCTAACAAAATCGGGGCACAATAGCCCTGATCTGCGGCTCTTCTAGCATAACAAAAATTGGGGAACGACCGTCCCGATCTTTGGATACAACAGGCACCTTCTGCCAATGTTGGGACACGACGATCCCGATATTTGGATGCAACAGGCACTTTTACAGGCTTGTACAAAAATATGGCCGATGGTGAATAAATCAACTCGACACATCTTCGTCTTCATAAGGAGTTCGTCGTCAAAGCTTATATGAACTAGGAGATCAACAACTCATCGAGGCACTGGACCTATCGAGTTCATCTCTATGAGAGAAAGCCAAATGAAACGAGTAATCTTCACAAAGCTATTTATAGGCCGGGGCAACCCTTGCCCATGCGCCAAGTGACAGTCTCCTTATATTCTGTGCAACAAATTTATATTAATGACGATGGATCTGCCTCTTCATATTCAACCAAGTCAAAACTGCCATTAACGCCTCGAAGACAGACCAATGAGGCTGTGCCATGTGCAGATGCGTCGCAGCACCATGCGCTCTGTACCGATGGACATAGACCCAAGCGCCTAGTAGAGCACAAACTGATGTGCCCGCTTCAACTAGTCACCCATCAAGCATTTAATGCTATATAATGGATTGGGCAACACATTCCCAGAAGACTGAATAGTTGGCAGCTTTTTGTAGAAAATGAAGAGCCACTGATGTCAGCATCATTATTTGCTTCTTTGTCGGCTACAGCTGTCTTTGCCACATGGCCGACCGATCACTCGCATATGCCCCCGCCGCCATGGGCCCAAAAATTTGTATGCACCTCAAAATCCATACGCTTCTGACTTACTCCTGATCCCAAAAAGCAGAAGCTAAGTCCCTACATGCGCCTCCACAGCCATGCGCCTAAAACTCAGCTTGTGCATCAAAAGCCATGCGCTCGAACTCGCTCTTGATCCCCAAAGACAGCAGCTCAGTCCTTTCTATGCGCCTAACCCTAGGCACATCAAGACAGATCACTCTAGTCCAAATCTGAGATCTTCGAGCCACAGACATGTGCCACGTATCTTTTGACTCGGTTCTGCTCAAGAACTGGTGCAAACCACCCAAGATCTGTAACACCCAGTTTCTAAAATGAGGGTAATTTTAAAATTTTGTATTTTAATTTATTTAATTTTGATATTTAAATAATAATATGATTTTTAGTAATTTTTAATCATTTTAAAACTATTAAATATCATGTCTTATGATTTTGATGTGCTGCTAGTGAAACCGTAGAGACTGTCTGCCCTAGAGCCTAGCCATGTCATTAGGATGATCTAATTATCATTTTTAGCCTAGGGGTAATTTGGTCATTTTGACTTATTTGAATTATTTGATGATTTATTAAATTGGTGAATTCCTAGTTTGGGCTTTGACTAGTTGAGACTTGTAGACTAGCCTAGAACCTAACCCTAGCTATGGTAACCCTAGCCTAACTTGAGTTAACCCATTTTAGTCATTAGAGGTTGGTTTTAGAATGAGGGGATTAGGTTTAGTGAAATTAAGTCATGACTTATGGTTTAATACAATGTCTTGTGATTTAATGACTTGTGAATTGAACCATAGGCCCATGACTTAAGCCCAAACCCCAACAAGCCCACCCATGGCAGCCAAACTAGGGTTTCACACCCCTATTTAATGCCTCTTCCATTTGTTCTTGCCTCTTTTATTAATTTCTCCAAGTTTTGAAGAAAGAGGTTTGTCCATTCTTCTCCAACCCATAGATATTATTCATTTTAACTCCTTTTCCACTCTAGTCTTTTGCATTAGTTTCTAATCCAGCTCTATTTCATGTCCATGGAGAGAAATCGCAGGTTTGGACCAATTTGGAGCACTTGGCCATCAAGAAGAAACCCCCCATTTTGAAGCTTTTTCATGCAAATTGAATATATAGTAAATCCCTATTCCCTCCACCAAATTTTGTTTTCTTTGCATGGATAGGAAGCCCTAGGTGTCCCCTAGCAGTAGGAATTGAATTTGTGTCATTTCGTGTCCGCTTGGTGTCCGTATCGGACACGTGTTAATGTGTAAGTGTAGGTGTTTGATGAAATGCCACACTCATATTTTTATTATTATTTTTGAAATATATTTGAATGAATTTGTATTGCTAGGTGTAGTGTTTGATTTTGTGTCATTGATCTATGATTTTCGTGCTGTGTCGTGTCTACACGGGGACACGAACTTGTTGTTCTGGACAGCGTACAGTGTCCTGCATCTTGGGCCCTATAACTCACTGTGTAGGACACGTGGGGACACGAAACTTTGTGGAGTTGTTGAGGCAATCACTGACACTATGCTCCCAAAATTTGGGAGCATATGGTTCACCACACGAGGAGAAATCGCACGCGCACTGGACACGCACTGCTGCACACGTGCGCGTATTTGTTCACTGATACAGTGTCCGTATCAAATGTATGCGTGTCGTGGACACGTTGCAGACACTTGAGCACGTTCTCCAAGTCCTGGTGAACCTCAGTACACGAGCACGAGTCACATGTCACTTTGTGTCGAGAGCACGAAGGCTCGACATGCAAGTACGAGACAGTCTTCATTGACTGTTTCACTGGGATTCACATTCATTGATTAGACACTTCGTGTCCAGTTTCCTGGACACGAACACTTCTCCCAGACACGTGTGCACCCACTCGACACCTGTGCACGTTTAATTTGATGTTTAATTGTTTTTTTCATAATTCGAACTCGGGTTTCCCCATTGGACTGATACCATGCATTCAGTTTGAATTACTGAACCTTATTCCCTATTTTTAACTAAAATTGGTATTTAAATTGACATGTAGATTCATACACTAGTGTGATTACATTGCTACAATATTGATTGTTGGTTGGATGTGGTTTTGCATTTCGAAATTGAGTTGTGGTGTCGAGTTTTTGAAAACATTGATACTGTATTCAGTTCTATTTTTTCAGAGTTTGTAATTGATGTTTAAAATAAATTTAAATACTAATTATGTTGATTAGTGATGTCTACATGTGTATGAACCTGAGAATTGCTGAAACAGTTAATGGAAACCTGTGAATTTTGATGTTAAGCTCATTTAGGACAATTCAATTTCTGAATTTGAACCAGTAAATGAAAACCTGAGATTGAATGGCATGTGTGGTTTTATATTGATTTATGTTAAGTTATATAGTTGGAATCAAGTTAGTATTTTGATAGAAGGTTTTGGATATGTTGTGAACTGTCATCTGGTTTTCACTTGCACAGTTCATATTAAAACTGAGATGCACAGTTCATGTTCACACATTGTTAACACCATGTAAAAACCTGAGACCTTAATGTTTCCCCTCCCTACCTCATTATATTTATATGTATGTAATATCTCTAATGGTTGAATGAAAAACTGAGATTTAGCAGGTTTACAAAAACCTGAGAATTCTGGACAATTGACACAAGTGTACATACACATTGATTCATTTTTTTCCTGTTATACACCTATGCCTAAATCCTGGGAATTGATTACACTAAATCCTGATTTTATGCATTCATATTGACTTGTGTTCACCAAGAAATCTGAGAACTTAACTCAGGAATACACACACACTGTTTTCTAAATGACACACACACTCAAATCAGTCCACTTAATCCCTAAACCCAGCCATGAAGCAGCTGTCCCAAATACCTCTCAATCCAGTCCAAATTAGCCCAATATCAGCCCTATCATAGCCACCAAAACCTGTCCAAAGCCATTCCATTTCAGCACCATGGCTGTCCCCTTGGCAGTCTAATAGCTGTCCATAATTCAGTCCTTGCTACCACAAATTACCCCACATAATAGTCCAAAATTAGCCCTTCATTCAGTCCATAAACCCCCCACAAAATAGTCCATACAAGCCTAAATTCCTGTCTTAACAAAGCCCCTATAACCAGCTATATGCTGTCCCCTTGCTTCAAATTCCAGCCCAATACATGCCCATAAAACCTATCCTAAACCCTACAAAATATAGTCCTCTAACAGCCCCTTTGCTGCCCTTATTGCTGTCCATGTATAGTCATATATGCTGCCAATATCAGTCCTTTACACCATACACTTTCACATGTATAAATTGACACTCACTTCCCTCTACTTTGCACTTGACACACATGAGATCACTCACACACCCCACACTATATGCATGTGCACAAACCCTCTCTATCTCTCCATACATATGTTGTTACCTCACTTATATATATATATAAATGTATGTCTATATATCTGGGACTCTCTCTTGATATGCAAACTGAGATTTGCATTGACACTCTCCTCACTACACACACATGGCTCTCACACTTGGTCACAAATCACTCATTGTGGTATCACACAAACCCATGTGTCACTACAAAAAAAGTTAACTTTTGGGACGACACTATTAGGAACACTAGCATGAAACGTCCTAAAAAATAGTTTTTGGGATGGCTATATTTTTTGTAACAAAAAAATAGTATTATTTGGGACAGATTGAAAAATAGATCTCTTATTTGGGACTATTAAAAAATTTTGTTCCAAATAATCCTTCGAACGTCCCAAATAATCTCAGCGAGAATGCCAAATATTTGGCGGCACATTACCATTTTTTTGGAAAAAGTTTTCACTCTCTCCTACCCGTTGGATCTCTCAGCAGAAATCCCTACCGTTGGATCTCACACATCCACCTTTATTTTAGGAGAAACCAAAACTACAGCTCTCTCCCCATTCTTTGTGCTCCTGGAGATTAATATTTTGGAAGAGGATTTGGGGTCGATGGCACTAGCGATGGAGGCTTAAGTTCGGAAGTTGGGAATCTGATCAGGCATCGGATGGAGATGGGGTCGGGGGCTACAACAAAAGATTAAGGTATCTTGTCCATGGGGGGCATCGGCGAGTCGGACCAGAAGCGCTACCACTTTAGCTTCGTCTTCCCCATCGCTGGCACAAAGAAGAAGCTAATGCTCGCCTGCTCCGAGAATAAGAAGGTACCATCCCATCAACCGAATCCGATGCGATTAATCAGATTGATCTATTTCTAGGGTTTTTATGCTCAATTAGGTCAAATTTGACAATTTTTTTAGATTGATTATGAGTACATATATGTGCAAATGAAATATGTTATGAATATTATTACAATTGTGTTTTTATGCCAAAATTATTAAAAAGTTGAGTTATTTTAGTATAAAATGTTGCAGAAGAGGGTTGCTTATTCGATATTTAGGGACCATTCCAAAGCTAAAGTTGGGGTATAGAGAAGATTCATGTGCGTGTGATGTTAGCGTTTGCTATTGTAATGTATCACAGGAAGTCGAAGTTCCAAGTAAACAGTTTATCATTCTGCAGTAAACAATAGAAGTTCCAACATTTCACCACTGTTATGACTAATAGTTTTTTTTTATGCTTTGGACATTTAAACAAATATAATGTTTTAGTTTATCATTCTGCAGTAAACAATAGAAGTTCCAACATTTTTATGGTTGATGCTTTTTTATTTGAGTAGATTTTGCCTCTGCTTTGATTTCTCAGTAACTCCAATTTTAATTTTTGATTATTTGCTTTGATTTTTGATACTACATGATTTTTTTCGTTGATTTCTTGGTAGTTCTAGTTTCCATTCATTATATCCAAAGGTAAATTAAGAAGAATATGTAATTTATTTCTAGAGGCATGTAAAGGGATTTGGATTGCTTAAGCTAATGGAATAAAGTACAACTCCATTAAACATGTATCTGTTTTGCTAGTTCAGCAAGAATTAAGAGCCTTTGTATAAGTCACAAAGCACTTGTAGAGTCGAGGATGCTATTTGTATCTGATACACCAATTTTGTTAATATAAATTTTGTGTGGCCTAATATCTAATACACGATGCACTGGTTTTCTTGAGGACTTTTATCGTTCTGTTAAGTGTTTAGTGCCACTCTTATATTTTAACCAAATTTAGGTTATATTAACAAGAAAGAAAGTCCTCATGTGGTAAGATATATATGGATTTGCATCTGCCACAAAGCAGGTAAGGTTTTGATAGCAATACCTTACCCACTCAACATGTAAATCATGAGTCTAAATAAATTCCTAAGGCACTCTTATAGCAGATTGTTGCCTCTTTCATGGACTTCTAAAATTTAATTGAATGGTGGTCCTATGTAGGATACAAAACTTTTCATGAGTTATCACATTGTGGTATCTACTAACTATTATATTTCAAAAGTGATTATGATTCTAAACCTATTTTGGAGTCCTAGTGTATTATGAATTGTCCTTGTTGTGTATGGTAAGTGTCCGACACAATGCGGTTTGTACGTGGCATAAATTTTAGGACATAGTGAATAAAAGATGAGGATTCATGTAGCCGACCCCAGAATTTAGGAGAAAATCTTTGGTGTAGTTTCCTTGTGTCTTTCATGGTATTAGAATACTTGTGTTTCAATGAAACCCTATCAGAAGAAGTCAAAGTCCAGGTAACACAGAATTCTAGTTTTTTGTCTTCATGCAAATCTGAAACTTCTAGTTTGGCTCTGGAGTCCAAAGCATTGTACAACGGCAATAACAGAACCATTGGTTCAAAATCTTCAGACCTGGAGATCATTAAGTCCAGAAATTTAAAAAATTCCCTATAGAAATTTCCCAGTTATAGAGTTTTGCTGACTGGATTTCCATAATTCTTGTCCTATACAACCAGAATTCTGACCAGTTTAGCTCAGGCTGCCTAATATATATATGTAATATTTCTCTTTGAGCTTCTACGAATAAAAACCCCTGTTGTTCCTATACTCTCTTGCTCCTCTTCTTCTACATCCTCCAATACCATGAATTATAATAAGTTTCCTAATAAATGGATTTTGAGTAACTTTATTGTATCGTTTTGATGATCCCTTTTGTTATTTAGACAAAATACATAACGTTCTCTTCTATTGTTTCATTTCTAGCAATCCCTTGGAACTTTTCTTCTCTTTTTTCATGGAGCAACATGCATATATATATATATATATATATATATATATATATATATATATATATATATATATATATAATATATATACTCTAACATGAACATATTTTGTGTTTGATTTCTCAATTTTGGTTAATCTATAGGCAATGAGCAGGGATTCTTTTCCATGTACAGAACTAGGATTCTGAACAATTATTTTTTGACAAGCAGCTATGAAGTACAACACGATCATTGGACACTGGTAGAATACCATTTGGACATAATGGTATTGCATATATATCCTTTCCTGTTTTATTGGTTAACTGGTCTCCTGATCCCAGTAGTTGTGACCCAACAATGTTTGCCATGTCTCCAGTAAGTGTATCATTCTTTCATGTAGGTTGATCCACTAATATGTATAACAAAATCTATATTTCAAGCTAGAAGACGAACATATATTATTTTCTGTATGCAGATGAACCATCTCCGATGCTTGCAACTATTCAAATATATTGTTTCTTCAAAGTAAAGAGTGTAGGATTGAAGTGTTTGCAAGTATAGTAGAGAGAGAAAAAAGAGAGGATGTACAAGTATTTGGACCGGCTTTAAGGTCCAGATTTACTGTTAAGGTCAATCAAAATGGATAATCGATTGTTGCTTACTTCTTGTACAACATGATGCTAGCTATCATTTTGCAAGCTTAGGATCCCTATCTTTCTCTACTAGGTTTACTTTTCCTCTAAAGATTGTATCAGGACTATATATATGATATATTTGCTGATTCCTTCTCGTCTTGTTTTCTACTTCTCCTGCATTATATCTTCATATAGCTTTTGGCCCTTTTCTCGATTTACTTTCTTATCTTGCTAACTGGGCTTCTGATTCCTAACTGAAGGTTTGTAATTAGTCACCAGTTTCATATACTGAAAGTTCATGCCAAATCTATTTATCAGCTGGAAGATTAGCATACATTCTTTTCTTTTTGCAGATGAAACGACTTGAGTGAGTAGGATAATATGGACAGCCCGTATGCCTCGAGAAGGAACTCTCTAGGTAAATTACTTTCGAACTGTATAATGAAAGATGGGCCAATTAGTAGTGTAGAAATCTTGCATTTTGCCAGACAGATTCTTGTACTTCCACATTATGGGAAGTGTATTCTTGAAGAGTTTCAAATG
Source organism: Iris pallida (assembly GCA_029216955.1). Lineage (NCBI taxonomy): Eukaryota > Viridiplantae > Streptophyta > Magnoliopsida > Asparagales > Iridaceae > Iris > Iris pallida. Next base: position 159,837 of record JANAVB010003657.1, read on the forward strand.
TTGATCATAAGAACACATATACTGTTCTAAAACATATGTTATATTGTGTCAACTTTGTATATTATCTGTAGATTATTGCTAGTGTGTGTTTTCTTCTCTATGATGTATAATTGCAGCTGGGCTTGTGGATTATCGGTGAATTATCCTTTTTGGTTAGGGCTATGGGATTCAGATACTTCTATATAGAATTTTATGTATCTGGCGTATATAACCACACAAAAATAAAGTGAAAATAGCCTGCACTTATATCTTTGGAGAAGCTAATTTCATCTGTAGAATTTGACAAAAAAATATACGTCCATTATTTTCTATCCGACATCTTATTTAGTGTTTATAGGATACTCAGGTTAATCTCTCATCTGAACATTGAAACTCGTATGCAGGGATTGTCAGTACAAAACATTTTGATACAAATGTATGATTATTTGTCAAGGCTCCACAGTTTGTACAGAGCAAAAGAAAAGAGAATGACGAAACACAAGGCTGCTTTGCCCATCTGCAACATCTCCCTTGAGCATGTGAGTTTTGCTATGAATATTTTGCTTATTACCAAATATTGTTTTTTCTCATTAGCATATCAAAATTAGCAGTTGCAATAAATTATTTTTTCTCCATTAATACCAATATTATATTTTTGTGCTCTCCTGTCCTGTTATGCTCAAACCTAACTACCAATAACTGCTAGGTTTAGAAGAGCCCACACCAATTGATGAACAAACTGCATATCATGATATTTTTAGAGTCCATATTATGTACCTATATTCTAGATTGATCCTATATTTTTTATTAAAATGATCTCTTATTCATTACTTGCAAGGAACCATTTATGTTAAACACCATCTTGAATCTTGCAAGTGATCATTGAGACTAATACCAAATGTTTTAGTTCTCTAGGATCACTCCTATATTTATCTTTGTTTATCATTCTGAAGTAAACAATAGAATGATAAACAATAGAAGTTCCAACATTTCACCACTGTTATGACTAATAGTTTTTTTTTATGCTTTGGACATTTAAACAAATTGTTTTATTTCAGATGTTGACATTTGGTTCCCATAATGAAAAATCTCAAGCACCAGCAACTTCTATGTGCTTCAATCAGCAAGGTGATCTACTTTTAGTAGGATATGGTTATGGCCATCTAACAGTTTGGGATGTACAGAGAGCAACTGCAAAAGTAACTATTGTAGAGCACGCCTCATCGGTAGTCCTTACATTCTCCTCTATAATATATTGGATATGCTTCGTGTCATCAAACTTAAGCCCATTCTACTTGCTCTTATTTTTGCTATCTAGCTGTCAACATATGGAGCAATGGAGCTTATATTTTATAGTTTCTTATCTTTTGTATCAGAGACATATTGTGATACACATTGGTTATTTCTGTATCTTTATATAGGTGCAGTGGTGCAAATTTTTTCTACATGACAACTTCCATGTTTTCTCTATAGTGTCTATCATAGTAGTTCACTTTACATGGTTTCGAGAGCATTCTGCTACTTTTTGGCGCAAAATACATGATCAAGCTATTCATCTACTTCTAAATTTTGGTGGTATTATAGTTCTGTAACCTGCATTCTTATGTAATATGCAGGTTTCTTCAACAGGGTTTATCCCCTATGTTGGAAAGGCATTTCCCTGGTAATCCTACTGTAATACTGCACCTACTGCTCTGCATGTTGCTTTTACCATGCTCAGGCAGAAGAATCTTGACTGATTTAGAAAACATCTTGCATGACCTACCTTATGTCCTGCACATAGTATACAAAATCTTTCAAACTGCAATACACAAAACAGTTTATTATATGTGAAATTTGAACCTTGCTTTCTTTGTTGAATTCATATTGCAAACTGATTGTATTCAATTTACTTTACACTATAATTTGGCTCCAATTCTTGGAAGATGTAAAGCTGATTAGTAAGAAATTCTTTGTTAATATATGTAGTATATTTTATCTAGATTTTCTGAACTCCATATATGTAGACATTCGTCAAGTTCTGCTTTTGGAAAATGCATCATTGGTTATTTGACTAGGTCATTTTATAAACAAGAGGGTACTTCTGCTACAAGTTTTGTTTAATAATTATTTTGCGACTTTTTTCTTCTATATTTTGGTAAGCTTATTCAGCATTTTCTATGTATGTTTATTTCAGACAGTCCATTTTTTTTACCAATTTTCTATTTCTCTCCACTTGGGAGCTATGGAGTTATGGCTCTACTTTTCCCGTTGGTATTCTCTATATCTTTGCATTCACTATGTCTCGAATTAAGACAAGATGCTGGTGATATCAAGTAGCTAAAATTGTTGTCCAATCACATAAATTTTTACCATGATCTCGTCTATGCCATCCACGCTTCACTTATTCCAATTTTTCATGCTAACCAGTTCCTCTCTCCAATGAGATGTTTTTTTTCATGCTAACAAGTTCCCCTCTAGGTCTTAGTTTGGTGGTAAATTTATTCAGGTATGCGTCAACCATAAAGCATGTAACAAGTTCCCCTGCATACTTCAAGACACTACATCTAGAAAATTAATGTGGCAGATAAGGTATGAGTCATATATTACTTGTTCTCTGTCATTTTCGATATGCCTATCACACTTTTTTTTTTACAAAATATCAGTTCATTATTGTGCTATTCTTTTCCTCATTTGTCAATATACTATGTAGAATGAATACTTGTCTTGAACTTAATTTCAAGTTGTTTCACCCCTTACATAAGGTGATCGGAGAGTAATCAAAGAGCCATTTAAAACTGAAATAACAATAAACAGAAATCGGAGAGTCATTTGAAATTGAAATGACAATATTCATGTAGCTTTTTCTTCTGGACCAATTTTTGGACTTAACTTTTTATATTGTCTGTACAAATTTTAACTTTTACATTAGTTTTTTCCAGCTTGTTACTGTAATTCTTGCTAGAATAATTGTAGTTCCCATTTAAAATGTTTTCCAATTTTTTTTGTCTTCACTTAAAGCTTCCTTTTTCACTTGAAGCTTCCTTTGTCACTTGAAGCTTTTTCTATACATTATTTTTTTTCCATTTTTTTTGTACGCAGGTCTGTACAGTTTGGAAGAACTGTTAGTAGGTTTATACAATTTGTTTAAACATTCATAAACTAATGTGGTCTAGTCTGTACAATTTGGAAGAACTTGTCTTTCTTTTCTGGTTGTTCGTGTACAGTTAGCAGGTTGCTAATATATTGGCATATCTTCATTTGCAGGTCCTTCAAAAGCATTCTGGATATGCTAAAATGATGGGCGACGGTCTTGTGATGATAAAAAGTTTGGGTTAATTTTTGGGTTCATGTTGGATATACTAAAAAAATGGTGTAATGGTGGAGACAATGGGTTCATTTTGTAACTGATGTTGTGGGTATAGTGTTTTGGATTTATTTTGGAAAAGGTGGTTAAGGATGCTTAATAGGTTCAACATTTTGTATGTAATGGTGGAGATAATGGGTTCATTTTGTAACTGATGCTGTGGGTGATGTATAGTGTTTTGGATTTATTTTGGAAATGGTGGTTAAGGATGCTTAATGTTAAGCTTTTTGTTGTTTATCAATTGAACATATATAGTTATATATGGATTTTGTTGTCTTCTACTTAATCGTAAAGAATGCTTGATGTTGTTAAGCTTTTTTTTGTATTGGAACTCTGATACCTGGAAATACATCTGAGGACAAGCTTGACAACGGCCATGATCATATGAATTATGTTTATTTAAATTGTATGTTTTATAGCTGAAAAATACAAACAATAATTTTATAAGTATTACTTTTGGGACGGTTATGTAATTGTCCTAGATATAAACGACATCCTTTTGTAACGCTGACAAATTTTTTTAGGACGGATGTTATTCGTCACAAGCTCTTTTATTTTGGGACCGTTTTGTAAACCGTCGTAAACATATAATAATTCAAACTCTTTTGGTACGGTCAGATTTTTCGACCCTAAAACCAAATTAGGACGGTATTTTTCGTCTTAAAACTTTTAGCCACACCACCCTAATAGCACTGTCACTTACCGTCCTAAAATTCGTCCCAAATTACAATTTAGGACTAATTTGGGTCTTTTTAAGACGGATTTTTGGCGTCCCAGAAAGACACTTTTTTTGTAGTGTCCCTCTCCCTACCACTATATATATATATATATATATATATATATATATATATGATATATATCATAACGTGGCCATGTATAAATATGTGTTAGTATATAAATTGGGTATATTTTATGCTATATATATATGCTAGAGTAGACTTTATATAGAAATATGTGATTAGCCTGTGGCTTCTAGCCTATGTATATGGCATGAATGCCAGTGATCATGTATAGTTGGCTTGTATAGCCTAGATAGTGTGTGTGCTTGCTAGAGTAGGCTTGGTTAGGCCTAGTAAGACTTGTTAGACTTGTTTGGGCTAGGATTTGACCTAGTTTGACTAGTGTGGTTGACTAGAGTTGACCAAGTGTCGACTTTAGCCTAGTTTGACCTAGACAGCATGCAGATGCATTGTAGATTATATTTATCATCCCCTGTATACATCTTGACTTGTGTTGCTCTAACTAGGAGTCAGGTATCTCATCTCAGATAGTACATTTACTTCAGACATTCAGATACGAGGCGAGTATATTCTCTGATCATTTCATATCCTGTTTAGAATTATTTTCCTACTTTAAATTACTTTACTTGATACTGTCACGTTGGTCACACGGATTAGTACTATATGGATCCTTTCTTGAGATGTTGTCCCTTCAGGAGCATCGAATACTACATGTTCTGTGCGTTTCACTTACATGGTGTATCACTATATGTAGAAGCATGGAAAAGAATAAAGAAAGATCCATGCGGCCAGGGAGTCCCATGCGGTTCAGAGAGTTCATGCGGCTCAACGATCCATGCGGCCCAAACGTCCATGCGGCTCAAATAAGTTCCATGCGGCTCAGAGAGGAGCCACGTGGCCTGCAAACAGCTGTTCCGTTTGTCCTTTACTGCATTGAATGCCTTGACGGCTGACAGCTCTGACAAGATGACAGTTCTGACACAATGATACTATTATGACTCCCTCATAATGACAGGCTCCTAGGAAAATGAAAAAAATCTCTGACACGATCCTCCGAGATCCAGAAACTGTCATGCGGCCTTGACACGTGGACAGTCGCATGCGGCTCACGAAGACTAGCCCCATGTGGCTTACGAAGACCAGCCCCATACGGCTCACGAAGACTGGCCCCATGCGGCTCACGAAGACTGGCCGCATGCGGCTCACAAAGACTATCCACATGCGGCTCAGATCATTATCATGCGGTTCAAATGTTCAGGGGGTCACTCTCAAGCAGCCATGACACGTGGCCAGCCTTATGCGGCTCAATGAGGAGCAACCTTCCTGCGGCTCAGATTTCTGCAGTGGCTTGCGGTTAAGATACGTGGCATAATAGCGGGACACGTGGCATCAAATCGATCAAAATTCCTCAACAAATCTCAATAAAATATTGGGCTCAAATCAGATCATTTGCAATCAAGCAAATTAATGACACGGGTCGGGAAATCCGAGGTTGGCATGACAAATCAGGAGGATTTATGTCAATCATCATTAATTACCCACAAAAGATTTGATACAATCACATTTATTGCTCAAATCTCGTATATTCAAAATGAACGGCCCAGATCCAGTGATCCTTAGCCGCCGACTTTTAAGAATGGGCAATCATTACAAACCCTAATGATGCCCTCCACTCTTATAAATAGAAAGGTGCCATTCCCTTGCGAGGACACACACACAGAGAGACATAGAGAAAATGAGATTCTCAGATAAAAAAAAAGAGAAAGACATAGAGAGCCAGAGAGAGAATATACAGAGCTTGAAAGGAGAGCATTTCTTCATCAACGCCAAGCAATTCTTCTACAGAGCCAAGGCTGCACCCGATCGTCCAAGGAGTAAGACAGAGCTGTCGTCGCTTTCCCGAGCCTCTACCGTCACCCTCCAGAATCTAAAATAAACAGTTGTACTTAGATTGCTGTACCTAGGTTTTTGTCCCTAGGCTTTCTTTGTACAAGCGAGTTTGTATTGTGAAGTAAAAGTCCAGTCCTCCGATAATTGTTCTGTTCTTTTATATTTCATGGCAAACAAGATGGCGACTCTGCTGGAGACAAACTTTTCTACGGCTGAGGAGTTGGTAACGTAATCGGATGCAGCCAAACTTGGCTCCACGCAACAGAAGATGGTCGTCCGCTTCGACCAACAGGCGTTTGAAGAAATGCTCTCCGAAGGAAGTGCTGCCCCGGTCCAGAAGCGAACCCGCACAAAGAAAGCTCGCTGCGAGTGGAGGCCAAAATCATTTGCTCCTTCCCAAGCTCTGGACGGAGTACTCTCTGCTACCCAAGACAGCGAAGCCGACTCTCATACGGCTCCACTTCGAGCCGTAGAGGACTCTGCTGTCCCCAAGTCCGGCAGAGGAAAGCACTACGATGCTGGACTTGCAGGGACAAAGAGTGATTCTATGCATCCCAAGAAGAAACCGAACACTCATGTGGCCAAGTCTGCCAACAGCATGCAGGATGCTCATACGGCTGAATCTGTCAGCCGCATGAAGGAGGTCTATGCGGCCAATTCATCCAGCCGCAAGAAAAAAACTCATGCGGCCGAGACTCCCAGCCGCATGAAGAAATCCTATGCGGCTACGCCTGCCAGCCGAATGAAGATCATTGATTACAGCCGCATGACGCCTACTCCACGTGGCTCTGTCTTCGACCGCCTCTCCTATGGTCCTGATCTCTTGTGCTCTCAAGAAGATATGTCTAACTCTCTCCAGCATCACATAGACTCTTCCTACTATGTGACCTTATGCACTATAGCGAAGAAGTCTAGGGCAGCGCGAGCTTGGCAAGCTCGATCCGCTGATCCGACCTCTGACCATCCGAGCGTCCCGCATACTGTTATGCGGGCCTCAGATGGAAAGTTGTACAGAACCACTCGAGTCCAGCCCCCGGCGGCAAACGGACAGAGAGGTTCCCAAAAGTCTCCCGAAATCCAGGGAGCAAACCTATCTGACTTGCGTGAGGCCATCATCCACAAACGCAAGAAAAGAGAAGGTGCATCGGGGTGCAAAGAGTCCTCCCATGGACGTCACTGCACCCAAGTCATCGTCAACTGCTGTTGCAATAGCGCGATGGTACGAAAAGACCGGCAGTTCGTCTTTCAAAGACTGCAACAACCGTCTTCAGAAGACAAGGCACTTCCCGTCGTCTCCTGCAAATCTGCTTAGAAGATCCCTGCCGATGGGAGAGGGAAGAAGACCAGTACTCCTAGCCCAAAGATATCAACCACTATATCTAAAAGACCATCGTCTAACGGGTGCCCACCACCGGAGTTTTCCAAGGTACTCGTTCAAAGACGAAATCTCCTACAGTGGAAGATTCGTCATCCACACCACTGGGGGTTGCTGGGACTGGGGATAGCACTCCTCCGAACCTCCATGACAATCCGATATTCCAAGAAGACGAGCCGGGGGAAATAACTCTCCCATCAGATGCAGCAAACTCCGACGTCCCCGAGGACGTCCACAACTCCCAAGACGAGGCAAACTCGGAAACTGGGGGTACTGTTCCTTCTGAGTCTGAACCAGAGAAAGACATTCCCACATATCCCGATGACTTCTCACTACAGGGGTATGATTCGGAGGGTGCTTCCTCTACCGGTCCGTCCATCTCTCCTCATGTAAAGACGGTGTTCATGACGGACAGCAGCCAAGGTGGTTCTAGTGATCGCCAATGCATCGATACTCTGGAGGCCATACTGTATGCCTTGGTCAAGTCTGTGGACGAGATCAAAGCGGCCCTTCCAACTCTGCAAGGAGGGACGCCTGGCCAAACAAGTATGGGTCCCGTGGTCAATGCAGACTCGAATTCAGCGGCACCAAATTCGGGCAACAATCCTTCTGAAGTAACGGCCCCCACCACTGTGGATGAGGCCCAAGAAGCGAGAAGAGAGGTCGAGGAGCTCCGAGCCATGTTTCACGCTCGAGAAAATTATCAAGACCTCATAATACAGCAACCGTACCCTGCTGCATGGAGGGATGTCCCCTTTCCGCCAAGATATAAGCCG
>JANAVB010003658.1:0-47196 GCA_029216955.1 Iris pallida
GAGGGGGGAGAGATGAGTATGTATATGTGTGTGGTAGTAAGAGAGAGAGAGAGTGAGAATAGAGATGGGGGGTTGGGGAGGGGGATCTCGTACAGCAGCAGTAAGGGGGGCTTGAGTGTGATGGAGTGATAGGTGAGGTGGTGAAGTGTAATAAAGGGGAAAGGAGATATTTTTGTATATATTTTATGTTTATATATATATAATATAAATGAGGGAATTAGATATTTATACATAAAAGAGATATTTAGGATAGAGGAAAAAATATCCGTGGGGGTATGGACAGTCATGATGGAGGGCAACATGGAGTTGGGGTTGGGTTCAGTGGAGCCGGGTTGGCCAAAATCGGACAAGGGGTAATATTTGAATTAAAATAGGTATTTATGGTCATGGATAAATAAGTAGCATATGGGGGCTCAAATAAATGGGACACAAGTGGCAGGCAGATAGTAGGCTTCGTGTGGGCCATGTCCATATTTGGGGTCGACTAGGTTGGGTCGATGTCGGGTCCCGAAATTAAATGGAAAATTAAATCAAGTTTTACGGCAGATAATTAATTGGCCTAAATTGAACCGAAAGTTGTGCGAAGGAAATGGAGCACAAAATGGAGTGTCTGAGTGGGACACGAAGGTCATGGGTGAAGAGCGTCTCGAGTAAATCAGGTATGATAAGTTGGTTTCGAGAAAATGACTAGTCTGGTGCTCCTAAATTAAAAGTCATGGTAACGCGCATATGATGATCAAGAAAAAGAGTAGGAATTCAATTAATAATTAAATGGTCTAATATTGACAAGAACTTGCGCGAAGCCAAAGAGCACAAGAAAACGAGTTCAAGTGTGACAGGAGATATCAAAATAAAGATAATCTCGTCTACTACAAACTCGAAGAAGGAAGTTTCCAGAGACTGGCATCCCTGATGCTCTAGAATTCCAAGTCACGGTAAAGAGCATTAAAGATCAAAAATTAATTATAGATATGAATTATTGAAAATAATTCATTAGAAAATTCGAAAAAAATAATTCGGGAAATTCAGGGGGCTTACATCCTACCCACCTTATAGAAATTTCGTCCTCGAAATTAAGGTTGTAGTAGGGGTAAAACAAGATAGAAAGTTTTAGGTAAAAACTTAGGCACGATCATAGAATGACAAGTTTGCACGATTAAGATATTCAATTCACAATTATTCAGGCATGATGAAAAATTTTCGTACGATAGAATCAAAATATGAACAGAATCATATAGGCACGATTATAGATGGGTTAAGTCATTGGGACACGATTCAGAAAATGAGACTCTGGCATAATCAAGGATAGTATGAAGCCTAATCGTGATTGGAATAGAATTTAGTCATTTGCCAGAATTGAATCGAAAGTTTAAAGCACGAGTGATAATAGCATTGTCCAATCATGATGAAAATAAATAATTTAGTCTCAGCACGATTGAAATTGCTCAAGTTTTGAGTAAATCAGAATTTGGACAAGATGGAGAACAAAATCAACGAAGTCTAGACACGAGCATCTAAGAAGGAAATCATATCATAATGGAATTCGAAACCATCTAAGTTTAATCAACAATCAAGACTCTTTGGCACGATAAACTAGACAACCAGAATTGATTGGTCATGGACAGAAGGAAATCAAAATTTTAATAGTATCAAATTTCAAGAACAGTTGAGATATAAACATTTCAAAATTTCCAGAGTTTTCAAGTGTAGATGTCAGATGTAGATATGAGATAGGTGATTGGTGAGATCAAGACATAGCTAAACAAGTCAAAGGAAATGATGGCAAGATGAAAAAATCATCATGCGATGGGAGAGAAAATAATGATAAACAAGAATAATGGTAGGAATTATCTTGCTCAATTGGTAAAAGAAGTGAATCAACTTAAGATATGACCTGATAACCATACACGTCTATCCAAAATCATGTTGCCAGAATTTATGCCACGCCAGTAAACATAGCCACAATAAACGATAGAGTCCATAACCAAGGTATACACCCTATAATCATGTCATCTAGATTCCTTACCACGCCAACCGGTATGGCTGCAAGAGAATCTAAATTCCATAACTAGGATAGTATATCCAAAATCAGGCTCCATGTCCCTGTCTCGCTAGCTAATATGACTGCGATAAATTCTAAACTCCATATATAAAGTAGACACTTACTTTCTCATCGTCCTCGTCCAAAATATGTTTATCAGGATATCTTAACTCAATTCTTAAAAGAATTATCCAAAACAAAATTAAAGGTCAACAACGAATATTTAGATTTTAAATTCAACAACAAGTCAAGGGTAAGTTAATAGAAACAACGGAAACAACTTCCGAGATAAATTTTAAGCAGCTACTTTATTGACTTTATAGACTTCATTGACTATGCTGACAGACCAAAGTCTGTATTGTTGTGTAAAGGGAAGACAGACCAAAGTTAAATTTTAAGCAGCTACTTTATTGACTATGCTGACAAATCGAGGGGTTAATAATTATACAGTCTCACATAAATAATTTTTTTGAGACGAGAAGTGTAATATTTTTGAGGATGTTGAGTTTGGGGGAGAAATAAAGTCAAAGACATTATCTTTGAGAAGAAATCGATTGTGATTCCTACTATCATTTTTGACGATGTGCATAATTTTGTACCTGTCATTGATCAAGAAGTGAATTCGGAGCCTCAACAAGATAATGTCGAATTACCTCTACAAGACGTTGTTGAGATACCTTGACAAGATAATGTAGCGGCACCCCCATTAAAGATAAGGTAATTATTTCTGAGGAACAAACTCAACAACCTCAAGAATCGGTAATGTTAAGATGGTTCACAAGAGAAAGGAGAAATATAATTTCGAATAATATTATCATATTTCTCTAGGAACGTGAGGAAAACTATGGAATATTGGAAGGAGATTCAATCATCTTCCGTCAAGCCATGGAAAGTTCCAACTCTTAAAAGTGGATTGAGAAAATAAATAAGGAGTATAAGTCTATGCAAGACAATAAAGTTTAGAAACTTGTCACATTACCAAAAGATACGAAGTTCATTGGTTGAAAATGGACATTTAAAACCAAGAAAGATTCGAAAGGATAATGTGGAGAGGTATAAAGTATGTCTTGCAGCTAGTGACTTTACTCAAAAGTAAACAATTAATTTTAAAGAGACATTCTCTTCGGTATCTTTGAAAGACTCTTTTAAAACAATCACAGCACTTGTTGCACATTTTGATCTTGAGTTACATTAAATGGATGTCAAAATTGTGTTTCTCAATAGTAACATCGACGAAACAATTTATGGTGCATGCAGAAAACTTTGTGTCGAAAGACCCAAAGAATAAGGTTTGCATATTGACAAAATCTATTCATTGACTTAAGCAGGATTCTCGTTGAAGGTACTTAAAGTTTTACCAGTGATTATCTCGTTTGATTTTTGAGATAAACACTATTAAAGATTGTGTATATCACAAGATCAGTTGAAGTAAACAATTTTCTTTAGTTATATATGTTGATGACATACTGTTTGCCAAAAATGATATAGGTATATTGTACGACACTAAAAATTTCTACCAAATAACTTTCAGAAGAAATATCTTGGTGTCGTTTCTTTTGTATTAGGAATCCAGATATACCGTGATCGTTCTCGAGATATTCTTGGATTATCACAAAAGATTTATATCAGTAAAGTGCTTAAAAGATTTGGTATGCAGGAATGCAAGCAAGGTGACAACCCTTTCGTTAAAGGAGACAAGTTCAGTATCAGTCAAGTGCCCTAAGATTAGCCTTAAAATTAAGGAAATACAATAGATTTTTCATTCATGACCAGTTGTAGGAAGTCTAATGTATGCTCAAGTATGTACACGTTAGGATATTGCGTACATATTCAGATGTTAGCACTACAACAAAAAGACCAATTAATGACGCTTGATAAGTGGTTTTCATGACGGCTGATGTGGAAGCATCATCAAAGTTCAGCAAGACTAAAATCTATGACGGTTTACATTAAAAACGTTATTGATAGTGCACCAGTGATACGAGCGTTATAAAAAAGTACGAAAATTTAAGTCGAAACCTCGACTCCCCCGCAATTCTTCCGTACTTAAAAAAAATTCTAAACCCTCTCTCTTTCTCCTTCTCCTCCTGCCCCAACTCCCCTCAGCCCACTCCCCGCTCCCCAACTCCCCTCAGCCCGCTCCCCGCTCCCCAACTTCCCTCAGCCCGTTCCTTGCCTCCCTCGGTTACAGACTCCACCGCAGAGGGAAGGTTGTCACCGGCGTAGCCTTCACCACCGGTTTGTCCTAAAATCTCGATCATTGCTTATTTTATGTCCTAAATTCTGCCTCGACATAATTTTAGTAAAATCTCCTAATTTTTGACAACCATACATGCATCCATCTCTCCAAAATTAGGGTTCTTTTAGGGTTTTTCGACGTCTCCGTCCACGTCGGCGATGATCCGAAAAGGGCTGCATCATCGTTGACTTCTCTTGATTAAGTGAGTGATTTTGATTTGGATTTTTTTCCCTAAAAAAAGATTTTGTTGGGAATTGTTCTATGTGCGCTTCATGTTCGATAAAATAATTGTAAGTACCAAATGCTTGTGTTTTTTCATTTTTTTTCTGTTTGTTCTTGTTCAAGGGAGTGTAATTACATTTGGGAAGTCGAGTCCGAAGCCTCTCCACAGTCACAGCCGCGACCCGGCGAGGTACTGTGGGTGGCTGCGAGCCGAGTCCGAAGCCTCCCTTCGGATTCTGACACTAAATTCTGGGTATAAATTCTAAACTCTTGATTGATTTCAGTTTCTGGGTTTATTTTGTTTGTCGATGATGTTGTTGGATCTCGAGCCCTACATAAAAAAGGTTTCGATCGACTGATACGTGTTGGGTTTGATTTTGGCTTGACGATCCTACGATTGTCTTTGTTTGTGAAGCGCGAATGATCTTTAGATCATGTTCGGTTCTTTACTTGCTGTTGGATCATTTTCGGTTTTGGGTTACCTAGCTGCTGTTGGAATTATTTGTGATGCATGTATTGTTGGTTTGGGTTTCTTGTATAAATTGTTGCTTGGGTTCTCCTTTTCCTATACTTGCTATGGGATGTTGGTTTAGGTTTTCCTTATTATACATGTTGGGTTGGGAAAGATTTTTTTGCTTTAGGAGATGTTTTGCTATTTGGATTAAAATTGTTGGTTGGGTATCTATTATGCATGATGGGTTTAACTTGGTACTGTGGGTATTTTTGTTGGAAGCTTTTTGATATAAATCACATGCGGATATATATTAGTTGGGAGATTTCTATTTCGGGATTGACATCTCCATTAGCATGTAGCGTCGTTGATTTTGGGACTACGTCTACTATGCCATGCCTGGATGTTTTACTTTATTTGTCGGTTTCGATTTTTATTATAGTACTCTGATACTCTTGGTGATGGTCATTCGACCAAATAAACCAAAGCGTTGCAGATCGTATCGGATACACTGGCTCCGTGTCGGGACGTGTCCTATATGTGTTATGGCACGCTAGTACAGCAGATGATGATTGATCCTTATCTGAGACATCTTATATATCTCATTTTGTTTCTTGTCGTTGGTCGTAGTTTGTATGTTGGTACTGTTGGGTGTTCATTCTGGGTGCAGATACGCTCGTATTTGTATGAGTCGATATTGGACACGGATGTGAGGATATATTCGTGTCGATGATGTAGCCTCTCCACAGTTGCAGCCGCGACGGCGAGGTGCTGTGCATGCCTGCGAGCAGAGTCCGAAGCCTCCCTTCGGATTCTGACACTAAATTCTGGGGTATAAATTCTAAACTTTTGATTGATTTCAGTTTATGGGTTTATTTTGTTTGTCGATGATGTTGTTGGATCTCGATCCCTACATAAAAGGGTTTCGATCGACTGATACGTGTTGGGTTCGATTTTGGCTTGACGATCTTATGATTGTCTTTGTTTGTGAAGCGCGAATGATCTTTAGATCATGTTCGGTTCTTTACTTGCTGTTGGATCATTTTCGGTTTCGGGTTACCTAGCTGCTGTTGGAATTATTTGTGATGCATGTATTGTTGGTTTGGGTTTCTTGTATAAATTGTTGCTTGGGTTCTCCTTCCTATACTTTCTGTGGGATGTTGGTTTAGGTTTTTCTTATTATACATGTTGGGTTGGGAATGATTTCATTGCTGTAGGAGATGTTTTGCTATTTGGATTAAAATTGTTGGTTGGGTATCTATTATGCATGGGTTTAACTTGGTACTGTGGGTATTTTTGTTGGGAGCTTTTCGATATAAATCACATACGGGTATATATTAGTTGGGAGTATTTCTATTTCGGGATTAACATCTCCATTAGCATGCATGCGTCGTTGATTTTGGGACTACGTCCACAATGCCATGCTTGGATGTTTTATTTTATTTGTCGGTTCGGTTTTTATTAGAATACTCTGATACTCTTGGTGATGGTCGTTCGACCAAATGAACCAAAACATTGCAGATCGTATCGGATACACTGGCTCCGTGTCGGGACGTGTCATATACGTGTTATGGCACGCTAGTACAGCAGATAATGATTGATCCTTATCTGAGACATCTTATATATCTCATTTCGTTTCTTGTCGTTGGTCGTAGTTTCTATGTTGGTACTGATGGGTTGTTCATTCTGGGTGCAGATACGCTCGTGTTTGTACGAGTCGATACTGGACACGGATGTGAGGATACCTTCGTGTCGATGATGTAGCCTCTCCACAGTTGCAGCCGCGATCCAGCGAGGCGCTGTGCGTGCCTGCGAGCCGAGTCCGAAGGCTCCCTTCGGATTCCAATACCAAATTCTGGGTATAAATTCTAAACTCTTGATTGATTTCAGTTTTTGGGTTTATTTTGTTTGTCGATGATGTTGTTGGATCTCGATCCCTACATAAAAAGGGTTTCGATCGACTGATACGTGTTGGGTTCAATTTTGGCTTGACGATCCTACGATTGTCTTTGTTTGTGAAGCGGGAATGATCTTTAGATCATGTTCGGTTCTTTACTTGCTGTTGGATCATTTTCGGTTTCGGGTTACCTAGCTGCTGTTGGAATTATTTGTGATGCATGCATTGTTGGTTTGGGTTTCTTGTATAAATTGTTGCTTGGGTTCTCCTTCCTATACTTGTTGTGGGATGTTGGTTTAGGTTTTCTCTATTATACATGTTGGGTTGGGAAAGATTTTTTTGCTGTAGGAGATGTTTTGCTATTTGGATTAAAATTGTTGGTTGGATATCTATTATGCATGATGGGTTTAACTTGGTACTGTGGGTATTTTTGTTGGGAGCTTTTCGATATAAATCACATGCGGATATAATTAGTTGGGAGTATTTCTATTTCGGGAATGACATCTCCATTATGCCTGCATCATTGATTTTGGGACTACGTCCACTATGCCATGCATAGATGTTTTACTTTATTTGTCGATTTCGGTTTTTATTAGAGTACTCTGATACTCTCGGTTTTTCGATATAAATCACAGACTCTAAAATTGACAGACTCTAAAAGTGAGGGTTTTGCTTTCTTCTTCAGGGTTTTGCTATACGTACATGTGCTATGGACAGTCTTCATGTGACCAAGTTGAAGCGTTATAAGTGTGCTTCTTCGCTACAGTATCTGTGAGATTTTTGATGTCGATAGTTTTGATGTAGCTAAAGTGTACTCTATATTGGATACTCTATATATTTGAGAAGATGTATATAATGAAATGGAGAAATGTAGAATGGTAGCTAAAATACTCTATTTTGAGACAATGAAATGGAGAATGGTACTTTATATTACATTTCAATGCTTTGTTGTGAATATGGTTCAAAGTGGTTGTTTTCGAATTGAATTGAGCAGCGTTTGGAATGTCATGCAGTATAGAGCGTTATAAATGTGATACAACGACCATATAGAACGGTTTTTCATAACTATCCATAACGCTTTGAAAAAAAACGTAGCAGAAATTCAACCTATTAATGACGGTTTTGGATGAATTATCTATAACGGTTTTAAAAACATTTATAACACCCGATTTCATAACGCTTGGACTGAGAAAAAAAAAGCGTCATGGTTTGCAATTAATGACGCTTTTTAGCCGTCATTAAAGGTATTTTTGTTGTAGTGTAGGCAGATATTTTAAGCAAATATGGATGGATCATTGGGTAGCAGCTAACTACTTAAGTAATTAATAGAGAACAAAGAATTATATGCTCTTTGTAGGAGATCGGATAATTTTGGAGATCATAAGGTATTCTGACTCCGATTTTGCTGGATGCCAACACAGCAGGAGATCCACATTATGTTGATTGGTGGAGATATATTTTAGATTAGTGTCAAATATGCACTCATAATCTCTTCTACCATGGCAACAAGGTTTATAACATGTTGTTAGGTATCTATTCAGGGAATATGGTTGCGAAATTTTATCACAAGGCTGCACCTACAGTACGGTGTTGAAAGACCAATAAATTATGGTGTGACAATAAATCAGCAGTACTGTATTCCAATAACAACAGAAACTTGTATAAGTCAAGGATATTAACATAAAGTTTCTAGTTGTGAAGAAAAGAATTCAGAATGGTTAAAATGTCCATATAGCACATTAGGACAAACTCCATGTTCGCGGATCCGCTCACAAGAGTATTATCACACAAAGTCTTTCATGAGCATACTGCTCATATGGGTGTTAATTAAGAATATGGCAATATAGTGAGAGTTTGTATTTTATGTATTTGAGTGCTATTTGGTTTTGGACACATTTGTGTATTAAAGTATTTTGAATATTTATCTGATCAAATATATGAAAATTCAGTTCATTCTGTTTCATTATGTTAAAGTATTGATCTCACTAAAGTTAAGGAGGACCAGTTGGAAATAGACATGTATTGATCACATTGCGTGTAATTTTCATGCTATGCATGCATGATTGATCTATGTCATTTAGCTATATTGGTATATGTGACCATTGATGGTTTAGTTACGCTATATGTGACGAAGGCAGCCATGATCCTATGTTGATATGGTTAATGTACGAGATTGTCCGGATATACCCTAAGGATTAAGATAGCAATTTATGAGCTCACTAAGGTTAACACAATTATAAGGTTACATATGTGGCCCAGTGGAAGATTGTTGGAATTATTCAATAACTAAGGGGCCACACATGTAAAATTAATTGTGTTATGGCTATCTAAATAATTAAGCCAAACTAAAGTGGTCTATTTGAAAATTGGCTTAAGGGTATAATTGTCATAGAATTAATGTGTAGATACCTGAGATAATTCTAATTTGATGAGGAGCCAAATTAGAAATATCAAAACATATAAATATATGTATTCATTAGGGTTATGGTTCCCAATTTATACGGCCACCAAAAGAGATGTTTCTCTTTTTTCTCTTCTGTATCCCCATCAACAGAAAAAGAGGGACAAAGGATTCGGATTCTTCTTTGTCATTAAGGGTCGTAGCAAGTTGGAAGATCGAACCCCATAAAAGGATGACCGCTTCAAAATCCATCAACCCTAGCAATGGATTCAAGTACGTTTTCGCAATTTAATTTATGTTCTTCATATCATGAATCGACATGGTACAATAAAATTCTAACACTTTAGAGTAAGCCATACTAACAACTTGACTTTCAGTATAAATCAAGATTTCTAAATAAAAATTGTAGGGGACTATAAAGTACCCAAGTCATTAAGTTATTTAGAGATGGGGCCTAGGAAAAAAAACTAAAATTAGACTCTTTTATCAATTATAATTAGTTTTTTATTTAACCTAAAAATTTGTGAAGTTTGTGTGCAAAATCACTAATTACAGTTGCATCGTCAATCATATCTAAAATTTTATTTCTATAGATAATATAGTTAAAATTTTATTTCTATAGATAATATAGTTAACCCATTTAATTTATCTTGCTGCATAGTGGTACACATGTAACTTTTAATAATTTCAACTTTAAAAAACTTATTTCCGTAGAAGCTACTATACATGAAAATTCAATAATATTCTATATGCAATTGAAGCATTTGGATGACAATTCATCACTTTAACAACATTTAGCATTTTAATAACGGTATTTTTACTTTCGACAAAGCATAAAGCCTCTATTTTTTATTTGGCATATGCTACTAGTTTCAGATAATTCAATCAAGGCTTCCCCTAATTTTGGAGCTTATAATCTTATCACTTTAATACTTGCAATATGTTGGAGTAATAGCTTCGTAGAACAGAAGTCAGAATCGTTGAGGCGTGTGAATTACTATCCTGAAGAAAAGATTCGTCCCTTAACGTAACTGTAAGGCTCGAACGGCGACTTTCCTCCAGGATACAACAACGAGTTACAGATAGCAGTACCTATCTACAACCTACTATCGAACTGAGAAGAAGACGAATGACAGCGTTTCTGATCTCTCTCTTTGGTGGTTTTGGATCTCAGCGGTGTGTCCTTTCTGTGAAGAACGACTGAATAAATAAAGTTGCAAAACTCTACTTCTGTTAGATCGTGAACCAAATATCAGGAGTAGGATCAGGTACTACATGTATGAGACGTGTTGAATGAGTAGTAGAGGTTAAATAATGGGCCGCATAAATCGCGAGCTCACTACCAAGAGAAAGTGCAAAAAGTAGGGTCGTGTCCCGCCTACGCGCGAGGCTAAACGGTCCAGATTTGCACTCCCCCATGCGCATTAAGATTTTCTGGAGCTTTCCATCAAACCGGGTGCATTCTAGCTCAATGTCCTCCGGGCGCGCGAGCACCTCTCTTACAACCGACTCATCACAACCATGTAGAAGATGTAAACATATATATACCCATTCACAAGTGTGGGTTTTAAACGATGTGGGACTAAACAAAAGTCTCTTTCTTTTTGACTATGGTGTATTTGAAATACTCACAAAGTGGAACTAAAAATAAGAGTTCCAACACAATATGACTCTCCGGAAGTATTTGTCACAAATTAGGAATACCTTAAAAATAATTATATATATATATATAACCTTTATAATATGTTAAATAATAGTATTCATAAAAAATAATATAGTAACTTATTTAGTGTAATTAATTTTTACTTATATCTACTATATAAAAGGTCATCGGTTCAAGACATAGTGAAAGCTATTTTATTGTTTTAAATGGTTTCAATTTTTTTTAAAAGGGGCAAATTATAAATTTAATTTGTCCTTGGTTCCGAAAAACTCTGGACCAGCCTATGTAAATGGGATCCCTTTGCCTTTGGATACCATGATGTGAAAGGGGTCACATTCAAGGTTGGTACTTTTGGATTGGAACATTTTACACCATCCAATAATTTTGAAGGTCCTTAGCCCAAGTGTAGCACATGGCGTCCCATAAACTTATATGTCAATTTTATTCCTCCTCTATAAATATAACGTCTCGTAATTTAAGTTATTAATATATTTTTTATTTAAAGAACTAAGGTAAATTATGAATACCAAAGGTTACATTTATAAAAAAGAGGGTATAGAATTGACAAAAGTCTGCATGACAGCAGATCATCTCCCTAGCCCAACTCCCAGCAGCTTATGAAGGCTAGGAGTGAGCGTTCGATTTATTCGGTTTCAACCGAATCGAAATATTCAAAATCGAATAAACCGAAGTTCTAAAAATACAAAATCGAAACCGAACCGAAATTAGCCAAAACTGAAACCGAGACGAACCGAATAATCAATTCAGTTTATTCGATTTGTTCGGTTTGAATAATTTTATTGTTTAATGGGTTGGCTCCAATGTTGAAATTGTGGTTAAATTATATTAAAAATTATAATTTTTATACATGCATTGTATTATTTCAAAGTTGCGTCCAATGTTGGACTAGTTGTTAAATTATCAAATTTGGACTTCAAAACATATACGTAGAATTGTTGATTTCAAAATATACATATTTTTAATCACAAAATATGCATAAAATTGAAGGTATTTACATAATGGTATAAATTCTATTTGATTTACGGTTTTAGACCGAAATCGAAACCGAAATCCAAAATCGAAATAAAATAAGGAGTTTTAGTATTTTTAAAAACGAAACCTAATAGAATTTTTTTCAAACACCCAACCTACTCTCTTATCCAGTTCCGTTAGGTTCCAAAATCGAATAATGCTCACCCCTATTGAAGACCAGGGCCGGCCTTAGGGTAAGTCAGACAAGACTTCAGACTTGGACAATCATCTTCTTAGAGCAACCTCCAGACTCGACGTAATCTTAATAGAGATTGGGGTCGCAAATAATCCTCTAGAATTAGTCAACAATAAAAATTAAGAGACAACCAAAACTAATTTCGGATATGACAAGACAACCCTGTGGCCCAGTCCTGCTGAAGACCCCAGCCCCCAGGTGGATGGTGTGTACACCAGTAGCAAAGGCAACAAAAGACAATCCCCACCCACACTCAAATCTGCAATTTTGGTGCACACATTCAAAGCTGTGCTGCAGAACTTTTCCTTATCATTTCGTCCACATGTTGCAAGTGTGGGTATTGTTCTTCTTCTTCTTACTAGATCTTTCTAGCTCAAGACATGTTTGGTTTGGTATTTGCTTCTGTCCTTCAAACTACAGAAACAATTGATGTATACAGCACTCTCCATGTTTTATAATTAGTTGTCCCAAAAAAATTAATTAAGTATTTTAGAGAGAGAAAAAGAAGTTCAAAATTTGTTGTTACCAAACATCTTTGGTACTGTAAACCCAAATAAGTTACTAAACAACTTTACTGTTGGCTTTACGAAATTTAGGTAAAAACTTTTGAAGAACATAATTTTAGAGAACTTGGACAGACTTCTCCAAACTGTACTTGTTTAGTATGAAAATTTTGAGAGGTTGGGGATGATAAGAGCATAACCTAGATGGACTACCAAATAAGTTTTAGGGTTTCAAGTTCTCTTGATAAGTTTGAAGCCAAAAATGGAGGAACATGAAGATAAATATGTAGAAAGGAAAAAAAAAACAATAGGGATCCCAACATCCAAATATTTGTGAACTTTAGGTTCACAACTCAATTTTGAAATGGGAGGGAACTTTAATTTCTTGATATATCTAAAACATGAGAATGCTGCGTAGCAAGACATGACATCCTCTTTAACCCAGGTGATATCGGCTAGAGTGGGGTGTACAATAATAATTAACTGATAATTACCAGATTACAAATCAACACTCCCTCCTCAAGTTCGTGACTTCGTGCATAGATATTGTACTTGTCCAACTTGGCTAAGAACTTGAAAAAAATTAGACTCGTATGTGAATGTTTGTCATTTGATCTTCTGTCCTCATAGTTGGTACCTTGATTACTTTGTCCTCCAATATCTCCTTGATAAAAAAAATTGTCAATCTTACCATGCTTGTTTCTCTCATATCGAACTGGATTGTGTGTACAATATTACGAGCAGATTTACTATCACAAAACAACTGTGTATGCCCAAATCATGTTGTAGAAGCTTATGCCATAAATTTTCACAAATCTTTAGTACTATACTCTGTATTCGACTTATGCACTCGATGTTGCAACAATATTCTTCTTTTTACCTCGCCAATTAATAAGGTTCCCAACAATAAAGGTGAAGTAACCAGACGTTGCAAGTCCATCTTCAGTTGAACATGTCCAGTCTGCATCGGTATAAACTTCGATTCTTTGATTACCATTCCTCATGAATAAATTTTTTTACACGGACTTCCATTCAAATATTTCAATATCCTCATGATTGGATTCATCTGTTGTTCTTATGGACATGCATGTATTGACTAACCGCACTCAAGGCATGAGCAAGATAAGGCCTAATATGCATTGTTGTCCCAAAAAAGATCTAGATGGAGGAACGATCAGAATATTGAGACCTCCTGCAAATAAATTTGCTTTCAATTCTGATTTAGCAACAATCAGAGAGAGACTTCTGTGCAAACAAGTTTTTTCTTTGTTCTGAGTTTCGATCAGAAATAGATACTTTTGTGCAAACAAGTTTGCTCTCTGTTTTGAGTATTTATGATTTTGGAGACTTCTTGCAAACAAGTTTGCTCCCCTAATTTCTTTAAGCCTGTTTTAGGACTTCGAAGATTCTGGCAAACGAGTTTGCTCTCCAAAAGTACCTAAATTGAGTTTTAGGACTTCGGAGATTCCTGCAAACGAGTTGATCTCCTAAAGTACCTGAAGCCAAAGAATACTACTATCCTTTCAGATTACAACTTCCTCTTTCAAATACAAACTGATAGAAAGAGAGTGTTCTTCCTTGCAAATGTATTGCGATTGGGACAGAACATACTACAAATAGAAGAAGAAATGAGAAGAAAAAATAATAACAAATTATTATTCTTGCTGGGTGGTGAAGACCACCGTTGCTCAAAGCAAGATTCGCCAACCACGATTTGCTCCCAGGAACCATCAAGTTCTCAAAGAACTTCTGGAACGCTTGTTAATCAACTTTTTGTGACTCGAACGGGCTCCATGAACTCATCGAGCTCCCTTTGCTTTCTTATTTGGTGTATCTAAAAAAGGAGACCAGTGGGCTCTATATATAGAGTGGAGTGAGAGTTCACTTCTTCTCCTATTCGATGTAGGACAAATACCAATACTCAAAAATAGAGTTTAATATTTTAAATCATCCCACAATCAGCGTAGTGGTGTGCCAGTCCACGCCTACCCCCATACGTGCCCGTGCATGCACGAAACATCCTTGAGCCCATGTCCGAGTCTGAGTTCGAATAAACAAAAAGCAACATACTTCCTTGTTGTAGTTAATCACTTTTTCTTATAAAAATACCCCCACATGGCACCCATATGTGCCCCACTACACCCCATGTGCATACCTTAACACATGCAAAGCATTATATTGAGATACCCACTTGGTGGTGTAGTCGATGTGGGACTATTTTACTCTAGTCCAAAGGCAATAACACTAAAAATCCCCCACATATCTTAATGTATATGGGTTGAGCGTTCCCCACAGTGACTGCCCATTATGCATAAGGATAGGTGTCACTTTCACTTGAATCTTTTTGTATGGTTTAAATAATAGTATAATACAAGAATTGACTAAGCCTTGAATTCTGCACTATAGTTGCAATTATTTCCACCAACACAATGGCATCATATGTGCTTTCGGTTGCATATTAATGGCCTTGTGCCAGCCTAGTTTCGGTGTATTTATATTGGATGTTTACAAGTTTACCCTCAGAGATGGCCTACATCTCTTTCATACACTCTAGGTGAGTTCCTTAAAGAGTCATGGCGTGAAGTCTTTCGCTTCCTTGCAGTGTTACGCCACCATGACATGGCCAAAGTTGAGGCTATACCTCATCGTGGTGTCATACCACTGTAGCATGAGGACCCAGCCTCTTTATAGTGCCAAACTATCCAGCATGAAGCCTTTCGCTTTCTTACGATGTTACGCCACTGTGATATGGCTCGCGTAGCCGAGGCTTTACCCTTTCTAGGTACCTTTTGGTGGTGTCACACCACTGTAATGGTCATCGGCCTCTTTGTAGTGCTGCCTACCACTCTTCATTATTCAGTATTAGGCCACTTACCAATGTGTGGTGCTACGCCGCTGTGACATGGCCCGAAGCCGAGGCTCTACCCTCTCGAGGTACCTCCTGGTGGTGTCACCCTATTGTAGCATGGAGTACTACGCTCCTTTGTAGTGTTGTGCTAACTGTGCTTCCTGTAAAGCACGTCGGATATTCTAAATGCCCGAGAACTCGTTAAGGCGTCTAAGCCATCCTTCCACATGACTTTGTTCTATTTATAGAACAAATAGTAAACAACTGTGGTTCTGGATCGGTAACCCCTCAATGTTTCAAAGGACTACCCATTGTTTCTAATATTCTCCCACTCAATGGTTCTCCTTTAAACCAAAAGCTAGATGCTTGATAGATTTCTTTTTGAATCAATTAGCAAAAAACTTTATGGTAGGATTGCAAAGACACAATATCAGAGGTCCGTCAAGCCTATTTTCTTGCCAGTCTTCGATTAGGTGCTTGAGGACTTAGTGAACAGATCCATCAGATTCTTCTGACTCCGAATACTAAGCATTGTACTGATCCGCACTTAATACGCCCATTCAATAACATGCGCCCTAGCTACACAGTCCTCTTCTTGTCATTGAAAAGATTATCTGATGACACCGTTGCAGCCACCTGGTTGTCGCAATACATAAACATCACCCGAATTTACGTACCAACCATAGGAAGATCATGTCCAATTGTCGTAATACATCGACATCACCCGGATTTGCACACTAACCACAGAAAGATTATTCATGAGCTCCCAAAGCCATTCTACTTCATACCCGAAGCAATTTTGTTTCATTCGCTGCAGCTGAGAACTCATATTCTATAGTAAGAAAAATGTATGCTTATTCGACTTCCTCGATATAAAAGTACTACTCATGGATCTACTTCTTCAACTTCCTCGATATAGCAGATCCACTCATTTAGAAGATGCAATCTCTTCTTTCTCTTCTTCTGAGCACCAACTGGTATCACTGAAGACTTCTACCCCTGTAAGGTAACCGTTGTAGTGCATCCTTCTGAGTTCCTGAGAGATATCTTATTACTCTTTTCACATCTTTCCAAAGATCAATACTTGCATTGCTTGTGAACCGACTCGGCATGCCTACAATAAAAGATATGTCAGGCCTGGTGGTACTTGTAGCCTACATCAAACTCGAGATGATGCTTGACAATACTAACTGTCTGACGCTTTGTAACGCCCCAGTCCCAAAATACGTAGGACTAGGTACATCGACATGCCAGCTGTATACATACGAAGTATACTCCAATATATGAAAACCTCGTATGAATACATAAGCTGTAAAATGTAGTAAACTAAGAATAATCTAATCTCATCCACAAATGAAGAATAAAAGATATCATATAATCAACTGTAATAAGTCTTTGTACAATACGTTGGGCGGAGACAAAGTCCACTACCAACTATCTCAAATAGAAGGTAAAAGAAGGAATAGATGAAATAACAAGACTAGCCAAGTGTAATCATCTTCGAAAGGATGGAGAAGATCACGGCCTCGACTAGAACATCTGCAATATCACAGAAGCACACACACCTGGAGAGATAACCAGGTCCTCAGAGGGACGTAACAAGATACAGGAAGAACATGCCATATGAACTGAATATAAATGCACCATAAAATAAAGATAAAGTAAAAGTGTCCAAACCATAACACAGCTCAATATCCCATCATCGAAACAGTAGGCTACCCCTACAACCAAACAAGGACAAGGGGTAACTTACTATTTTGCGATGTGATATTTTTCTATTCCATGATTGGAACATAAAATTTGCTAAGGTCTCCTAACCTTTCAAGTAGGCAATTTAGAAGACATATCAATGTATGGGCAGGTGAAGGTTGACTCCCCCAGGATAACTCACAACACGCACACGTCACGTACCAATACTATCAGCCGGCATAACTCGAGGCTAGCGGCCCACGTGACCCATCAGTCCACATAGCTCGAGGCTAGTGACCCTCGCGACTCGACTACCGTAGTACGTAGTTACTACAGCTTTTGGATTTGGGTAGCCCATACATTTAACTGTCTTCTCCCTCCCAAGTCCCTAACAGAAGGTAGTTCACTAAAACTAGGTCCATATGCATACAAAAGACAAGAAGGAAAAATATTTGAAACAAATAAAGTGAACAAAAATAGCAAGTAATGGATCCAACTGAAAATAGATAATAAGTATGCAGTAAATAAATAAATAAGGATGCATCTAATTATAAACAGTAAATAAGGCAAGGTATCTTGCCTGCGGGTGGTGCGAGAAGCTGTAAAATCCAACAATCAGAATCGTCAACACGAAAGTCAAAATCCACAAGAAGCTCCGGATGCTGAAACAAACATCACGAACGAGTTTGGAATAAAAGATATGCCTAGGAAACGCCTGTCCAAAAGTCAAATTATGGAACAGGCACAATTTCGTAATTTCGGGTCAAAACGATATCCACTGTTAGACCCGCTTTGTACCGAAATGCACGCCAGAACCTACTGTCTCTAAAGTCGTCAAACTATATGTCTACAGATTTGTTTTTTCGAGACGAACTCAACGGTATGTCCAATTTTGGATTCCGATGAGCCGTGCACAAAATCGTCCGGTGAGTGGGATTGTGGGCCCGCCAAAATAGCGTCCCGATCAACCTTCTCAGAATTGAACTAAACTTGGCTCACAGGACCAGAAAAATATTTTGAGTCCTATGGCGCAAGTTTCATCGCGATATGTAAGCCCCCTGAATTTCAGGGCTATTTTAAATTTCTAAATGAATTATTTTCAATAAATATATTATTTTTTTAATTATTTTGATCATTTGTGTACCTTTCCGTAACTTTGACTTCTGGAGCGTCAGGGATACCAATCTCTGTAAACTCTCTTCACGAGTTTTGAAGTAGACAAGATTATCTTCGTTTTGATATATCGTGTCCCACTTGAACTCGTTCCCTTGTGCTCTTTTTGTATCGCACAACTTTCGGGTCAATTTAGGCCGAATAATTATCTACCGTGAAACCTGATTTATTTTTTAATTTAATTTCGGGACCCGACATCGATCCAACCTAGTCGACCCAAAGTATGGACGTAGCCCACATGAAGCCTACTACCCACATGACACTTGTGTCCCATTTATTGGAGTCCCCGCGTGTTATTTATTTACCCATGATTATAAGTCCATATTTTAATTCAATTATTGTACCCTGTCAATTTTGACTCAACCCGGCTCGACCGAACCAGAACCCAAGCTCCATATTGTTCTCTCATGACTGCCCAAACACTCCACATAATTTTCCTATTTTTCCTATTTTGGAAAACTCTTTCTCTCTCTACTTTATTAAATATCTCAAAATATCTCATATATATATATATATATATATATATATATATATATTTTATATATATATATATATATATATATATATATATACATATATATATATACATACTCTCTCCCATTAAAACATAAGCACACACCTCACCATCCCTCCACCTCACAGCACTCTCCTCCCCCTTTGGACCGACCTATTCTCTCTCTCCCATTTAAATATCTCTCTCTCTATTCTCACCCTCTCCCATTTTATACACACACACACACACATACAAAACACTCTCTCCCACTCTCCTTACACAACAAAATACTACACATTCTCCCTCTCCCCCTACAGCCGAACTCCCCACCCTCACGTACACTACCATCTCCTCCTCCCCGACTTCTCCTCCTCCTCCATTTTTCATCACCATCCCCACCATCAACACCACACACCACCAACACCATCTTCATCACCATCATAACATCATCACCACCATCACCTTCACAACCATCACCAACCCACCACCCGCACATCTACCCGCCGTGCCCCGGCGATGCACCGCCGTAGCCGCCGCACCGTGCCGCCGCAGCCGCGCGCGTGCATTCGCCATGCAGCAGCAGCAGCTGCAACATCAACGCAACAACAACGGTCGCGCCACCGTGCACCGCGTGCCGCCGCGCGGTCAACCACCGCCATCCCGGTGACCCCCCTGTCCAGCGACCTCCGGCGAACCCCCATGGGCCACCGCCTCCCTCTTCGACGTGACATATAGTCGATTTGTGCGTTTCGCACGAGAACCCGTCGGCGCGCGCGAGTTTGGAACTCAAAAATTCGTGTCCCGTCGCAGCAACTTCACACGAATTTTTTGGTCAATTCCACCGTTGGATCGGCGAACGTTTTGCTCCGTCACAATCTCGGTATATAGCACTTCACTCTTCTCAATTTTTGTCCGTTAATTTTGTCGTTTGATACCTCAAAACTGGCCACCAAGTTGACGTTTTAAATTAAACTATTTTTGGACAGTTTCGTGGAGCCGACTTCGTCAGCTCGTAACTTCGCCGTCGCAGCTCCTGTTGGTACGCTACCAATTCCTGTGTGCAGCTAGTATAACCATCTTCCTGTCTCCTTTAGATTTCATTTCATTATAAGCACGTTCGGTTGGTCGAATTCGACGCCAAAGTTGGCCGTCCGAATTCTTTAATTTACACTTGTTAAATTCTATTTTTGAATTCGGGACTCCGGATTCAATTTCTGACACCACCAGTAGACTCGTGGCGTCATTCTGGCATGTTTTCATATAAAGTTTGCTTGATTTGGAGAACGTGGGCCCTGGCACGCATTTCGGTGCAAAGCGGATCCCACTTTTCGAGTCAACGGGTCACTTTGAGATCGGCTCATCGGAATCCAATTCCGGATAAACCGTTGAGTTCGTATCGTCATTCTGGACTCGTTGACATATAATTTGCTGAGTTTTGAAGATATTTGCTTCGACACGCATTTCGGTGCAAACTGGATACCAAGTGTCCGCGTCAACGTATCATTTTGAGATCGGCACATCGGAATTCTATTTCGGACATACCTTTGGGTTCGTATCATCATTCTGGATTCGTGAACATATAATTTGCTAGGTTTTGTAGACTTCTATTTCGACACATTTTTCGGTGCAAAGTGTGTCCAACGGCGGACATCATTTTGACCCGAAATTATCGTTTTGCCCCTGTGTCTAAATTGGACATATGCGTAGGCTATCCTAGCTAATTTGACCGTTCTGGACACGTTTGTGATATTTATTTTATCATCCGACAACATCTGTAGATTTTGTTTATGTATTATCCTTAATTTATAATTAATTATTTTTCCAGAAATTGTTACTTTCTGTTTTTGGATTTTTATATATATTTTAATTGCTGTAAAAATTTGGAAAAAATTGAATTTAAATACTATGTTAATTTAGCTAATTTATTATAATTTTTTTCAGCATTTATTAAGTGCTTTTGGTATTTTATAAAAATAGGAAAACAGAACTCATTTTCAGTATATTTATGTTTGTTGATTTTTAATAAATATTTATGAGGGTTTATAAATTCCAGAAAAATTAGTATAAATTTCTATAATTAACAAGGATTATTCTGGTACTTTATTTTATGTTAAATTGAGCTTTTTGTCTATCTCAAAAATTGTTGGAACGTAGGGTACAGTTTGATTTAATTATTACATAATTACGACTTGCAATATTTTGTGTTGTTTTGAGTTATTGTAGTATTGGACCACCCCCTACACTAGTGTAAAGACCCTAGGAAATTAGTTTGGATATAGTGGCACTCCACATTAGACTTTTATACTAGGTCCCCACTTGGCTAGTATCCAGTTAGGAGTCGTGTCGCACCACTAGTGTATTATTGAACATAGCTTAGAACTGAGTTTGTATATCATTATTGACAGGATACCGGACATCTCTATTTTCATACTAGTATTCTTGCTTTCCTCGAGGCAAGTACATCTACAAACTCATTTACTGTCTCTTAATGCTAGAACATGTATTAACCCTGTTAAAATACTGATCCATGAGGTAGCAAGTTTAAATCTTCACATGTTGTATTACTTTCAGTACCTGCCATGCTTAGGACAGTTCTTATATCTTCACATGCTTCTTACTGGTTCTCAGTACATGTTTTACTATACTATATACTGTTCCGAGTATTCACATGTTTTATACTGCTCCCAGTACCTGCCATGCTTATACTGCTCCCAGTATCTCCCACATGTTTTTACTGTTCTCGTATCTCTCACATGTTTAAATAACGGGTTAAGGGGAAACTGTTAGTATTGTACGTGAACATGACCCCCTTCTCCGTATGTACTTACCGCGCTCGGTGACATTCTATATGTGACCTTGCCGTATATTCTGATCTCGCGTTTGTGTATGGATATACACCGATGCCGTTCGTGCACGTATGTGCATACCAGAAAACTTGATATGTACCGCTGTACATCCTATTCACCTATTGACCGATTCACGTACATACTACGGTTTTAAACTTTTAAACATTACATATACATCTGTCTCTATGACATATGTATCCTTGCCATGATAGATTATGAGATATACCATGATTCCAGATATGCCATGTTCCCTATGTTACTATGATACTGTGATCCCAGTTGTACCATGTGGCCATATTTTCCAGTATTTCCTGTTTTATAGACTTATCACACCATGTTTCTTGTTGTACATCTCTTTCATTATATGTTCAGTACTTTAGTTGTAGAGGTTGTACTTGCTCCCGTCCTGACAGGATAACGTTGTAGGTTCACTTTTCGAGAAGGAAACGCTATGTGTTACATATTATGGCACTGATTTTGTGGACCTGGCCTTAGCTCCAGAAGAGGCCCCAGCGGGGAACCTTGCTTAGTTATCTTTCTTGTGTTTTGAGACTTAGACTTTGTCTATACTTATATTTGGATACTGGACTTTGTCTCCAGTTAGATACTTTGCTTATGTATTATTAAGTCTGTGCTTATGTTACCTTCGCTTATAGATGCTGTGTTGTGATGAACTTTAAATATGATTTTAGAACTGTTAGCTGCTTAGATCCTTTATTGTCTATTCTTAGAACAGCTTACTACGCCTTAACAAGCGTAGGCTGGACATGGCTTGGCCCGGCCCAATAATTTGGGTAACGGGTCGTGACATGTTTTTTTGGTGGCCCATGCAGGTCTCAACTTAAGTTGTTTGGTTACGTTATTGTACCAAGCATGCCTGCAATTAGGATCTAGGATAACTTGTTAACACTAGAAATAACATTTAGAACACCTAGAGGATTTCTAGGATTGCAACATAGGAGAACTCATCACAGCTTAAGACCGTTAACTGTATTTAGTATCTTGTTTGAAATTCAGTGGGTTACAATTTTGACCAATTTAGTACCCTTGGGATGACCCCTGAGGATCTCACTCTAATCTTACCTAGAAATCTGTTTTCACCTGTTTTAATTGCTCTCCCTTAAATTCGTTGTTGAATTTAATTTCTGATTTTCGTTGTTGACTTTGATCTTGCATCGTGATAATTTTTGTGGATTAAATTATGATATATCCTGATAAGGTAAACGTCTGCTTTATTTATGGGGTTTAGAATTTATCGCAGCCATATTAGCTGGTATGACAAAAACATAGGGCCTGATTTTGGATATACTATCCTATTCATAGAATTTAGATTTTCTTGCAGCCATACCGGTTGGCGTGGTAAGGAATCTAGATGATATGACTATAGGGTGTATACCTTAGTTATGGACTCCCTCGTTTATTGCGTATAAGCTTACTGGTGTGGCAAAAATTCTGGCAACATGATTTCAGGAAGACGTGTATGGTTATCAGATCGTATCTTAACTTGGTTTACTTTGTTATGACCGAATGAGCAAGAATAAATTCTTATTATCATTCTTCTCCGTCTTGATTAACTCTGTTCTATCTACAACTAGGATTATAGGTTCTCTAGGATAATCCAACAGGATTGCCTTCATGTTATCTTTTTGGACATAATTATTTTTGTGTTCCATCTTTCCTATGACTTGACTAAACTCTTTTTCGTTAACCTCTCGGATAATTTTTCTCGTTATGCATCTCTTTGTCTTTGTACCATTATTGGAGATATTCCAACAAACTTTTCTGTCTTGCTTGACCTTTAAACTTGTTTGAACACTGTTATGGATTGCTTGACCCAGTCTTAGGCCTTGTTACCTTCTATTTGATAGACGACCGAAATAGCCAAACCTTGTTGACTGATCCTATAGTATAACTATAAATGTATGGTGTGATTGTGATAAGTACTTTTCCTAGGGATTGGTTAGATTAAGCTTATAGGACAAGTATGGGTGACTGACTGTAGCAGACTTGAAAACCATTAAGAACGATTGTATTGATAGTATGACTTGATGATAGGGTATCTAAGATGGAATAATGAGATATTATATTATTGTGATTACAGAATGAGGATCCGAATCATGTACTTACAAATTGAGGATTTAGCATTTGTAGAATTTTGGTTGGTTACCTATAGCTAATTACATGTGATTAGTGGGTAGATCGATATGTGGATTGATATAGAATAAATTAGAATGAGTTATCGTATTGCGTACGAGATCATGAAGATATCAGTTAAAAAGACAAGAAACAAGACAAAGACATATGTACTTTGGTAATTAATAAATCGAAAGTTTTGAAATCGAGGATTTATATTTGGAGGACTTGTTGAGTAAAAGAAGAAGGCTCTACGCCAAGGATAGAAATTGAACGTATGAGTTCAAGGAGGAACTGTAGGAAGGGATTGACGACAAATGATGCTAAGGGCCTGTGGATTGATAGAATATGGATACTTAGGATACGATAAGGAAATCAATAATTTACAATTGAGGTTGGAAATATGATTGATGATTAAGCATTTTAGGCTTATAGACATGTCCAGAGAATGACCTATATTTTAGGGTATACGTTAAGGTTTCATGTTAGTATGGAAGATTCTAAAGGATATATGACGTAGTTTATGAAAGAAGGACCTTTGTTGAACCTAAATCAAAAAGATTGTAAAGAGAAACAGAAGAGATGATTACAAGGGTAGCAGTTTGAGTATCAAGCCATAGCAGCTACATGTTATAGTTGACCTATTGGATGATTTTTAATTTCGAGAACGAAATTTTTGTAAGGTGGGTAGGATGTAAGCCCCCTGAATTTCAGGGCTATTTTAAATTTTCTAAATGAATTATTTTCAATAAATATATTATTTTTTAATTATTTTGATCATTTGTGTACCTTTCCGTAACTTTGACTTCTGGAGCGTCAGGGATACCAATCTCTGTAAACTCTCTTCACGAGTTTTGAAGTAGACAAGATTATCTTCGTTTTGATATATCGTGTCCCACTTGAACTCGTTCCCTTGTGCTCTTTTTGTATCGCACAACTTTCGGGTCAATTTAGGCCGAATAATTATCTACCGTGAAACCTGATTTATTTTCCAATTTAATTTCGGGACCCGACATCGATCCAACCTAGTCGACCCAAAGTATGGACGTGGCCCACATGAAGCCTACTACCCACATGACACTTGTGTCCCATTTATTGGAGTCCCCGCGTGTTATTTATTTACCCATGATTATAAGTCCCTATTTTAATTCAATTATTGCACCCTGTCAATTTCGACTCGACCCGGCTCGACCGAACCCGAACCCAAGCTCCATATTGTTCTCTCATGACTGCCCAAACACCCCACATAATTTTCCTATTTTTCCTATTTTGGAAAACTCTTTCTCTCTCTACTTTATTAAATATCTCAAAATATCTCATATATATATATATACACACTCTCTCTCCCATTAAAACATAAACACACACCTCACCATCCCTCCACCTCACAGCACTCCCCCTCCCCCTTTGGACCGACCTATTCTCTCTCTCCCATTTAAATATCTCTCTCTATTCTCACCCTCTCTTATTTTATACACACACACACACATACAAAATACTCTCTCCCACTCTCCTCACACAACAAAATACTACACACTCTCCCTCTCCCCCCTACAGTCGAACTCCCCACCCTCACGTACACTACCATCTCCTCCTCCCCGACTTCTCCTCCTCCTTCATTTTTTATCACCATCCCCACCATCAACACCACACACCACCAACACCATCTTCATCACCATCATAACATCATCACCACCATCACCTTTACAACCATCACCAACCCACCACCCGCACATCCACCCGCCGTACCCCGGCGATGCACCGCCGCAGTCGCCGCACCGCGCCACCGCAGTCGCGCACGTGCATGCGCCATGCAGCAGCAGCAGCTGCAACATCAACGCAACAACAACGGCAGCAACGGTCGCGCCACCGTGCACCGCGCACCGTCGCGCGGTCAACCACCGCCACCCCGGTGACCCCCCTATCCAGCAACCTCCGGAGAACCCCCATGGGCCACCGCCTTCCTCCCCGGCATGACGTATAGTCGATTTGTGCGTTTCGCACGAGATCCCATCGGCGCGCGCGAGTTTGGAACTCAAAAATTCGTGTCCCGTCGCTGCAACTTCGCACGAATTTTCTGGTCAATCCGACCGTTGGATCGGCAAAATTTTTGCTCCGTCACAATCTCGGTATATAGCACTTCACTCCCCTCAATTCTTGTCCGTTAATTTCATTGTTTGATACCTCAAAACTGGCCACCAAGTTGACGTTTTAAATTGAACTATTTTTGGACAGTTTCGTGGAGCCGACTTCGTCAGCTCGTAACTTCGCCGTCGCAGCTCCGGTTGGCGCGCTACCAGTTCCTGTGCGTAGATGGTATAACCATCTTCCTGTCTCCTTTAGATTTTGTTTCATTATAAGCACGTTCGGTTGGTCGAATTCGACGCCAAAGTTGGCCGTCTGAATTCTTTAATTTGTACTTGTTAAATTCGATTTTTGAACTCGGGACTCCGGATTCAATTTCTGACACCACCAGCAGACTCGTGGCGTCGTTCTGGCATATTTTCATATAAAGTTTGCTTGATTTGGAGAACGTGGGCCCTGGCACGCATTTCGGTGCAAAACGGGTCCCACTTTTCGAGTCAACGGGTCACTTTGAGATCGGCTCATCGGAATCCAATTTCGGATATATCGTTGAGTTCGTATCGTCATTCTGGACTCGTTGACATATAATTTGCTGAGTTTTGAAGACATTTGCTCCGCCACGCATTTCGGTGCAAACTGGATACCAAGTGTCCGCGTCAACGTATCATTTTGAGATCGGCACATCAGAATTCTATTTCGGACATACCGTTGGGTTTGTATCATCATTCTGGATTCGTGGACATATAATTTGCTAGGTTTTGTAGACTTCTATCCCGACACGTTTTTCGGTACAAAGTGTGTCCAACGGCGGATATCATTTTGACCCAAAATTACCGTTTTGCCCCTGTGTCTAAATTGGACATATGGGTAGGCTATCCTAGCTAATTTGACCGTTCTGATCACGTTGGTGATATTTATTTTATCATCCGACAACATCTGTAGATTTTGTTTATGTATTATCCTTAATTTATAATTAATTATTTTTCCAGAAATTGTTACTTTCTATTTTTAGATTTTTATATATATTTTAATTGCTGTAAAAATCTGAAAAAAATTGAATTTAAATACTATGTTAATTTAGCTAATTTATTATAATTTTTTTAGCATTTATTAAGTGCTTTTGGTATTTTATAAAAATAGGAAAACAGAACTTATTTTCAGTATATTTATGTTTGTTAATTTTTAATAAATATTTATGAGGGTTTACAAATTCCAGAAAAATTAGTATAAATTTCTATAATTAACAAGGATTATTTTGGTACTTTATTTTATGTTAAATTGAGCTTTTTGTCTATCTCAAAAATTGTTGGAACATAGGGTACAATTTGATTTAATTATTACATAATTACGACTTGCAATATTTTGTGTTGTTTTGAGTTATTGTAGTATTGAACCACCCCCTACACTAGTGTAAAGATCCTAGGAAATTAGTTTGGATATAGTGGCACTCCACATTAGACTTTTATGCTAGGTCCCCACTTGGCTAGTATCCAGTTAGGAGTCGTGTCGCACCACTAGTGTGTTATTGAACATAGCTTAGAACTGAGTTTGTATATCATTATTGACAGGATACCGGACATCTCTATTTTCATACTAGTATTCTTGCTTTCCTCGAGGCAAGTACATCTACAAACTTATTTACTGTCTCTTAATGCTAGAACATGTATTAACCCTGTTAAAATACTGATCCATGAGGTAGCAAGTTTAAATCTTCACATGTTGTATTACTTTCAGTACCTGCCATGCTTAGGACAGTTCTTATATCTTCACATGCTTTTTACTGGTTCTCAGTACATGTTTCACTATACTATATACTGCTCCGAGTATTCACATGTTTTATACTACTCCCAGTACCTGCCATGCTTATACTGCTTCCAGTATCTCCCATATGTTTTTACTGTTCTCGTATCTCTCACATGTTTAAATAACGGGTTAAAGGGAAACTGTTAGTATTGTACGTGAACATGACCCCCTTCTCCGTATGTACTTACCGCGCTCGGTGACATTCTATATGTGACCTTGCCGTATGTTCTGATCTCGCGTTTGTGTATGGATATACACCGATGCCGTTCGTGCACGTATGTGTATACCAGAAAACTTGATATGTACCGCTGTATATCCTATTCACCTATTGATCGATTCACGTACATACTACGGTTTTAAACTTTTAAACATTACATATACATCTGTCTCTATGACATATATATCCTTGCCATGATAGATTATGAGATATACCATGATTCCAGATATGCCATGTTCCCTATGTTACTATGATACTGTGATTCCAGTTGTACCATGAGGCCATGTTTTCCAGTATTTCCTATTTTATAGACTTTTAAACATTACATATACATCTCTTTCATTATATGTTCAGTACTTTAGTTGTAGAGGTTGTACTTGCTCCCGTCCTGACAGGATAACGTTGTAGGTTCACTTTTCGAGAAGGAAACGCTATGTGTTACATATTATGGCACTGATTTTGCGGACCTGGCCTTAGCTCCAGAAGA
The DNA here is from genome assembly GCA_029216955.1 of Iris pallida. Classification (NCBI taxonomy): domain Eukaryota; kingdom Viridiplantae; phylum Streptophyta; class Magnoliopsida; order Asparagales; family Iridaceae; genus Iris; species Iris pallida. The sequence goes on from JANAVB010003658.1 coordinate 28,420, forward strand.
GGCCCCAGCGGGGAACCTTGCTTAGTTATCTTTCTTGTGTTTTGAGACTTAGACTTTGTCTATACTTATATTTGGATACTGGACTTTGTCTCCAGTTAGATACTTTGGTTATGTATTATTAAGTCTGTGCTTATGTTACCTTCGCTTATAGATGCTGTGTTGTGATAAACTTTAAATATGATTTTAGAACTGTTAGCTGCTTAGATCCTTTATTGTCTATTCTTAGAACAGCTTACTACGCCTTAACAAGCGTAGGCTGGACATGGCTCGGCCCGGCCCAACAATTTGGGTAACGGGTCGTGACACGATATGATGAGTGTGCACAAAGTTGTGACTTAATTTGCAAAGGGTCGATACGGGGTATCTCGACGGATACGCACTGATTTCGTCGCGCACATGCAATGAAATCGGGTTCCGTTAGTTCCTACACGTCGACAACATCTATACGCGCCTTTCGATACGTATAATGCGCGGCCACGTCGCCCGGTTTGTCGGGGCGCACGCCGTATCGGTTGTTTTTCTACTTTTTGAAAACAAAATTTACAATTTTTCGTGAAACTTTAGCAACGTGTAACTATTTACACACTAGATAAAAAGTGAATCCAGAAGGTGCGTTACAATGTCGGTTATGTTGTCTTTGACTGTCTTCAATTAGTTTCTATAGAATCCTATTGTACAGAAAGAAAACTGGCCGACAAGTTGGTGTTTTAAAACAGTTTTTAATATTCCAGAAAAGTATTTTTTTCTCCAACTTCGTCTCAATTTTTCGAGCAAGTTGGATGGCCATGTCAAAATCCATCTAGGGGATCTTGAAGAGGGTCATGTGGGCTTTCTACACGAATTTACGGATCGAAAATCGGAGTAGAATTGACAGAGAAATTGATCGGGGAAGTGAGATACCTTAAATTGGGAATCTGTTGTTTTATTGTTGTTGTTGTCGCCGTGACGATCGGGAGGCGGAGATGCTGCCGCTCCGGCGAGGCTGGCACGTACGCCGAGGAGTGGGAGGAGGATGGAGGAGGAGATTAGGGTTTTTTTTTAAAGAGTCAAATATATATACACATATGTGTATATATGTATATATAAAGGGTTGGGGGTGGTCGGCCTCCAAGGTGCTACTGTAGCTTTGTTAAAGGGGTTGGGCGGCTATTAGCTGCTGGCTTTTCCTTTTGCAAAGTGTGGTCGGTTCCCACTTTGGTGGGGCCGACCACATAGCTTTTCTTTTCTTTTTTCTTTTCTTTTCTTTTCTTTTCTTTTTCTTTCAAATATACTTATATATATCTATATATTTATATGTATATATCCATAAATACACCAAAAATCTATTTAAAATCCAAATACCATTTAAAAGTCAACTATCCAATTATTTAATATATTTGAGCATATCTACATATATTTATAAATTCAATCCTTAATAAATCAACTGAAAATAGTAATAATATTTAAATAGGAAAACATGTTTATTAAATCTCCACAAAATAACTTTAATAATAATAAATTAATAAAATTGTCCCAATGAGTGCACTTACACTGCATACTCTTTTCCGGGCCCACAAAATATACTATTTTGTAAAATATTATTTAAATAATAAAATACCAATAATTGCACAAATAATTAAATAATTTTAAATTGTACATGAAATTATATAATAATTTAGAAATTATTTTTAAGTACATAAAATATGTCTACATGGCCACTTTGGTCCCATCCCATGCCTATATGGGCTTAAATTTGGTTCGGGCCCAGTTCGGGTTGAACTGGACAAATCGGGCCGTCTAAAAAATTAATATATAAAATAATATTTAATTAAAATAATTTAAATAAGTCCACTCACAACTTGTCCTGGTTTTCCTAGTTTGAACATCACCATGGCTAAGCTTCCCCCGGCATGACTGATACACTAGTCAAGGCACACTGCTACAACTTTCGCGCTAAACGTCATGGTCGTCTAGTGTTCCAAAATTCAACAATGGCTAAGGTCATTTTAAAAAAATAAATAAAACCATAAATTGTATAAATTCATTTTTAAGTCTAATAAAATAATAAAAAAAATTAAAAAATAGGGATTTTACATCCTACCCATCTTACAAGAATTTTGTCCTCGAAATTTAGGATTAGTAAGGTAGATGAGGTTGAGGAATATGAAGAGTAGTTAAAGGCGAGAATATAGCCACATGAGTTGGTCGGTGGCTATCTAAATTCGTGTTGAAATAACTGATAGGGAAACTAAAAGTGATATCTTGCATCTATCTATCATGTACAGTGTCTGGTCTTTCTAATATAAGTAAAGTAAAAAAGCAATAGAGAGTTCAAGGACGATACTATCGAGTACGAATACGTGGTTCATAGGCGACGAAAATAATTCAAACGAGAGTTGTCAATGCTGTCGCGGATGAGACACTAGGGCAAGTTTACTATGTCTCCATCCACGTAAAATAATATGTGATAAGCGAACCAAAGTGCAATAGGTTGATCAGACCATCATGCACCGGTTCTGATTAGACAATATGTTAGTGGGTGCACCCAATAATATATGTCATGATCAAGCTTGATAACGAAATAAGCTTGCAAAACTGAAGCTAAATTAGCAGCATGAGATAGTCAAACTATGAGCAAGGGAGGTGTCACCCTCATTTCCCGTATTTCGTATTTTTACTCGTATCTGGATTTTTGGCATGTATTTTTTTTATTTTTCTCAAACTTGTGGGATTTCGGTATTTCCCGTATTTTGGGTTTTGGCTTGGCTCGGTTTTATTTGGGATGGTTCGGTTTGGTTGGTTTATAGGTTTTGGATCACCTTAACCTACACTCCACCCTCAACACACCACATCCCACCCCCTTTATATCCCCACCTACCACTCTCTCTCCTCATAACTTCCACCATTAATTTCCTTCTTCTTCTTCTTCTTCTTCTCCTTCCTCCACAACTCTGTTCAGATGAAGGGTTACAACCCCGGTCCTTGTTTGGTTTACGGGTTGTAACCTGGCTATCGGAATAGTTCCATGGTTATCTCGTCGTATATCATCCTGACATGTTTTCGTAATTGTAGTTTTAATATTAGATTTTCTGTGCTGATTGCTGGCTTTTGTTTTTATTTCGTGGCCTCCTTATGGCACTTGCTCTTTCTGGGGTTGACCCAGCTGGTTTTGTGTGGCCAGATTTCGGAGCAGCTCCCGAGGATCTACCAAGCTTCCAGCCCAATGGTGAACACTAGACGGAATCTGGGCCAAGAGTGGGTTTTCCTTTTTGTCTTGCCCACTTTATTGTAAAACTATTCTTTTCAGGCGTTTAGCCGACGAGCACCTGTTAGCTCGATGCACTTTTACTTACTGTCTGCCTACGGGCTGTAAACATGATTAACAAATCCTAGGGTTGATCATGTATGACTAAACTCTTGCTAGTCCTAACATTTTGTAACGACTAGCTTCATGATTAGCTGAATATGTAATATTTGGGACGCCTTATTATTGTATATTAAATGATCATACATCTTGCGACTTTACTTACTTGTGGTGATTGAGACTCTAGGCTTGTTCATGACCATAAGAGACTGTTGGCTTGTAGAAAACCCTCACATATCTAGACAGCCGTGACCGTATATCGAGGTAGTTTCCATTTCAATATACGTAGCTGGCTATGTCTGCCCCCGCTCTCCAGTATTCTGGTTCTGGGGCGTGACATGGTTTAAGTGGTGGCCCATGCAGGTCTTGTCAATCAAGAAATGTGAGGGTTTACCGAATAGATGTCTCAATCAGTATTCGCCCTTGATCTCCGCCCGTATTTTCAAATCCCTGAAATTCTTCCCCTGATTACATGCTTATATCGTTGATCTGTCCTGGTCCTTCCTTATTGTTTTCCTGTGTCGTCTTCCTCAGCGGCACTGTACCTGACCCTGCCGATCAGCAAGGAAGAGCACCTCCCGTGGACCAGCAGCAACCTGGAGATCAAGCCCAACATTCTGGGGTAGCCTCCAGAGTGATACCTACTGGAGGAGAGTCACCAGTTCGGCCCATCCAGCCCGCAGAGCCAGATGATGGTACCTTAGTAGGCCTCATCAGAACCTTGATAGCTTCCCAGGATCGTCGAAGCGACGCCCTGCACCAGACAGTTCAAGATGCTTTGACCCAAGGCGGACATCCAGGGAACCAGGCGGCCAACAGTTTCAAGCGATTAAACCCTCCTTTCTTCGACGGCAGCAAGGATGCAATTGCCGCGGATGCATTCAGGATACCGAGGTAGTTCTGGAAGCTGCCAGGACACCCGAGAATGAGAAGGTGGCGGTGGTATGCCTACAGTTGTTGGACTTGGCTCGCAGTTGGTGGGCAGCGTAAGCCATGGGATTAGTGGCACCCATTGCTTGGGCAGTGTTTAGAGAGAGATTCCAGACGAAGTACTTTGATGCTGTGGCTCGGTACGACCAGCAGACCAGATTTACCAACTTGAAGCAAGGAGGCAGAACAGTCGACAGTTATGCATCGGAGTTTTCTAGACTCAGTAGGTTTGCCCCCACCTTGGTGGCGACCGAGTTTGATAGAGCCCAGCGGTTCCAGCAGGGACTGCATTTGGAGATCTTGTTGGCGGTTGAGCAGTTCGAGCACCAGACGTTCGATGCAGTCTTGAGAGCAGCTAGGAGGCATGAGTACACCTCCCTGAGGATCGTGGATAGGACCGGAAATAGGAAGCGGTCCCATAGTCAGATGCACCAATCATCAGCTCCAGCCCCGGCAGCTAGGGGATTGACCATTGGAACTCCGAGGCGGGCGGCCTCAGTAACGTCGGTTCAGCATTCGACCCCGACGTACTCGCAGCAGCAGAAGCAGAAGCAGACTTTCGTAATGGGATGTTCTCATTGCGGGAAGCCAGGGCATGTGGTGGCAGACTGTCGCAGGGCGCAAGGATTGTGCCTGGCTTGTGGATCAGCAGATCATAGGGTTGGGGCTAGCCCGAATAGGGGTGGTTCATCAGCATCCAACCCTTCTTGCTCTTCGGTGAGAGGACCGGCCCCAGCACCAGTTCAGCAGCAGCAGTATCAGTCTTCGAGGCCCTTGCCGCCTCAGTCTCAGGCATTCCAGCAACAACACCCCCAGCAGTATGCACAAGCCCAAGCTCAGACCCAGAATAGGCAGAGAGGTTTCCAGCAGAGGGGACCAGCAGCCAGAGGACAAGGTCAGGCCATGATGATGGCTATGGAAGAAGAAGTTACACCAGGTGAGGTTGTGGCAGGTACTATTCTCGTCAACTCCTTTCCAGCTTCGGTATTGTTTGATTCTGGTACATCGTATTCATTTATGTCTGCACGATTCGTGACACGGATAGGATTGGAGCCCGAGTCATTATCAGTGAGGCTCAATATACTTACTGGTAATGGCCTTGTGGGAGTAGATCGAGTGTTTTTCTCGTGTCGGATCGTAGTTAGCGGTAGGGAGTTCCCCGCTAGATTCATAGAGTTTCTTATGGCAGACTATGATGTAGTCCTAGGCATGGATTGGTTGAGGAACCAGTATGCTAGGATAGACTGTCATATTGGCAGAGTTGTCTTTAGTATCCCCGGCGAGCCAGAGTTTTCGTTTTCCAGAGGCACAGTGGAGCCATCTTCCCCAGCATTGCGGACGGCAGTAGCAGTAGTTCAGTTGCCCTGGATAGTTGAAGAGTTTCCAGATGTCTTTCCAGAGGAGCTTCCAGGGATGCCGCCAGAACGGGAGATTGAGTTTACTATAGACTTGATTCCCGGGACGGCACCAGTGTCAGAGCGAGTCTACAGGATGGCGCCTTCAGAGTTGGAAATTTTGTACAAGATGATTGAAGAACTGAGGACCAAGGGATTCATCCGTGCAAGTGGATCGCCTTGGGGAGTCCCGATGCTTCTTGTGAAAAAGAAGGATGGTACGTCCAGGCTATGTGTTGATTATCGTACCTTGAATTCGGTGACAATCAAGAACAGATACCCTCTTCCGAGGATAGATGACTTGTTTGATCAGCTCAGAGGGGCTTCTGTATTTTCGAAGATCGACTTGCGGTCGGGATACCACCAGATCAGAGTCAGAGAGCAGGACATCCCGAAGACAGCATTCAGATCGAGGTATGGACATTGGGAGTTTCTTGTTATGCCCTTTGGAGCGACCAATGCGCCGGCCGTATTCATGGACCTCATGAATCGTATTTTTATGCCTTACTTGGATCAATTTGTGATCGTGTTCCTAGATGATATCCTGGTCTACAGCAAGAGTGAAGCAGAGCATGAGCAGCATCTCAGAGTTGTTCTCCAGACGCTTAGGGAGCATCAGTTGTACGCCAAGTTCAGTAAATACGAGTTCTGGCTCGATCGCATATCATACTTGGGTCACATCATTACCCGAGGAGGAGTGGAAGTGGATCCCCAGAAAATTGTGGCTATCGAGTCATGGCCGGTACCCAGCTCAGTGGCAGAGGTTCGCAGCTTCCTTGGATTGGCCGGCTACTACCGGCGGTTCATTTCAGATTTTGCAAGGATTTCAGCATCATTGATCCAGTTGACCCGCAAGGATGTGCCGTTTGTTTGGACAGCAGAGTGTCAGGAATCATTTGAGAAGTTGAAGCGAGGTTTGATAACGGCTCCCATTCTCACCCTTCCAGATGGGACCGGAGGATTCACAGTTTATTACGACGCTTCAGGCAGAGGATTGGGGTGTGTCTTGATGCAGCATGGGAAGGTAATATCTTATGCGTCACGTCAACTACGTGATCATGAGAAGAATTACCCGACCCACGACTTGGAATTGGCGGCGGTAGTATTTGCTTTGAAGTTGTGGAGACACTACTTGTACGGAGATAGAGTGGAGATCTTTACTGATCATAAAAGCCTGAAGTATGTTTTCACCCAGAAGGACCTTAATATGCGGCAGAGAAGATGGCTCGAGCTACTGGTGGACTATGATGTAGATTTGCAGTATCATCCCGGGAAGGTCATCGTTGTAGTAGATGCATTGAGCAGGAGAGCCGGAGTTTATTTCCTGACAGCGCAACCAAAATTATTGGCAGATCTTCAGAAGATGGGAATTGAAGTGGTTCTTCCAACCAGCGTGGTATTGATGGCCAGCCTACAGGTTCAGTCCAGCATAGTTGAGAGAATCCGGATGGCGCAGTCAACAGATTCCAAGATCCAGCGACTCAGAGCAGAGTGTGAAGCAGAAAGAAGGCCAGAGTTATATATCCATGAAGACGGTACACTTCGACATGGTAAGCGTCTTTGTGTACCCAGTGGAGATATCAGACAGGAAGTCATGGCAGAAGCCCACAGTTCTCAATATTCTATTCATCCGGGTGGTACGAAGATGTACCATGATATTCATCAGCATTTCTGGTAGAATGGCATGAAGAGGGAGATAGCCCGGTTTGTCTCTCGGTATTTGGTTTGCCAACAGGTTAAAGCTGAACATCAGAGGCCCGCTGGACTTTTTCAACCCTTACCGATCCCAGAATGGAAATAGGAACATATAACCATGGATTTCGTGACCGGATTGCCCAGGTCTCCGGCCGGCAGAGATGATATTTGGGTAATTGTGGACAGGCTTACCAAGGTGGCACACTTTCTCCCATTCAGAGTTGGACAGTCGACGGTGCAGCTAGCAGAGATGTATCTCAGGCAGATCGTCAGGCTTCACGGTGTGCCAGTCAGCATCACCTCAGACAGGGATTCAAGATTCACATCACACTTTTGGCGCAGCTTACAGAAGAGTTTGGGGACTCGCCTTCAGTTCAGTTCAGCATATCATCCGCAGACAGATGGCCAATCAGAGCGCACAATCCAGACCCTTGAAGATATGTTGAGATCTTGTACCCTTGACTTCGGTGGTTCATAGAAGAATCATCTGCACCTGGTGGAATTCTCGTACAACAACAGTTATCAGGCCAGTATCCAGATGGCACCCTTCGAGGCTCTTTATGGCAGGAAGTACAGATCCCCGCTAGCATGGGACGATGTCGGAGAGAGACAGATGCTTGGACCCGAGTTGATTTTCCAGACGGTTGAAGTGGTCAGAAAGGTCAGAGATCACCTCCGAGTTGCCCAGGACCGCCAGCACCATTGGGCCGATGCTCATCGGCGTCCCTTAGAATTTGCTGTCGGCGACCATGTATCCCTTAGGATCTCGCCTAATCGCGGCGTCATTCGCTTAGGCGTACGGAGAAAGCTTAGTCCTAGGTATATAGGGTCGTTCGATATTCTAGAGCGAGTAGGAGATGTATCCTATCGTCTCGCTCTTCCGCCGTCGCTAAGTGAGGTGCATGATGTATTCTATGTATCCCAATTATGATGGTATATCCCGGACCCGAGCCACATTCTAGACCATTCGGAATTGGTTATTGGTACCAACCTTTCGTATGAGGCGAGACCCGTGTCTATATTAGACCGGAGGGAGAAGATACTCAAGAACAAGACTATTAAATTAGTCCGTGTTGCTTGGGGTCATCACTCTTTAGGTGAGTCAACATGGGAGCGTGAGGACGATATCCGATCGCGATATCCCTACCTGTTTGACTCATGAGGTATAATGTCTTTCTTATGTCTTATATTTTCCCTTTCTTGCTTGCATTGTATGATTGTATGATTGGACTGCTTAGTGTAGCTTGCCTGTGCTTAGTGTAGCTTGTCGTGGCAATCTCTAGCTCCTTGATTAAATTCCGAGGAAGGAATTCTTTTAAGGTGGGTAGAGTTGTCACCCTCATTTCCCGTATTTCGTATTTTTACTCGTATCTGGATTTTTGGCATGTATTTTTTTTATTTTTCTCAAACTTGTGGGATTTCGGTATTTCTCGTATTTTGGGTTTTGGCTTGGCTCGGTTTTATTTGGGTTGGTTCGGTTTGGTTGGTTTATAGGTTTTGGATCACCTGAACCTACACTCCACCCTCAACACACCACATCCCACCCCCTTTATATCCCTACCTACCACTCTCTCTCCTCATAACTTCCACCATTAATTTCCTTCTTCTTCTTCTTCTTCTTCTCCTTCCTCCACAACTCTCCTAACCCTAGTGTCAACCCCATTTCCTGTATTTCGTATTTGTACTCGTAATTTGATTTTGGCACGTATTTTATTTTCTCGACTTGTGGACTCGGTTTCTCGTAAATGGGTTTTAGACCGTGGCTTGGTTTTATTTTGTGGAGTTGGTTTGGTTTGGTTTGGTTCATCATGAGTGGAACACCTTAGCCTATTCTCCACCTCCATTCCATCACAACCACCCTCATTAAAACCCACCAACTTTTTCTCTCTCCTCCATAACTCCATTAATTTCTTACAACTTCTTCTTCTTCCTTCTTCCACACAACACCACACCATAGGCAAGTGCACCTTGCCATCAAATAAGCACCACTTTTTATTTGTCCATTAACTAGATTAGGCCATAGGGAACAACTTTAGAACTTGACATTTTGTGATTTGGAGCTTTCATTCTTCTAGATCTAGGTTTTAACAATTTTCGAAAATCCTTGGTTTTGATCTATTAAACTTCGATTTTTGCATGTTTTGATGCTTCCATGTCGAAGAGAATTCGATTTTACTCAAGTTAGAACTTTGAAACTCTAGATTTGGTTTTGATTTGGCTAAGTTATAAAGATTTAAAGTTTTTGGTGTTCTTGAGGAGTTCATCTCAGCCTTGGTGAAGGCTCTCGGCCAGTGCTCTTTAGCACTTGACCGTTTGCGTACCCCGGTCTGTGCTCTTTAGCGCATGGCCGATTGCGCATAGGCTCAGCTAGTGCTTTGTGCTACGCTGGATTGCGCTGGCACAAGCTAGCCATGCGCAAACCAGCCATGCGCAAGGTAACCCCTGCGCACTCGACCATTGCGCAGTCCATACTCTGCGCAGTCGACCCTTGCGCAATCCTCCCTTGCGCAATCCAATTGATGCGCAAGGCATCCCCTGTGCCCCTTTAACCCTGTACCCCTTGACCCCCTGCGCAGTCTACCCTTGCGCAAGGTAACCCTTGTGCAAGGTAACTCTTGCGCAGCTCTTCCATGCGCAGTACATACCCTGCGCAGCCCAACCCCTGACCCCCCTGCACAACCTACTTGTCTATGATGAATTGTTTATTTCTTTAAGCTTGGCTCTTCTATAGTCCTATATATATTGGTATTTATTTAGATATTTTACGCCCATTTTATATCCATACGCCTTTTGTCATGAACTGATTTTACTTAATATGTTTGGAATGACTATTGTACATGGCTTGGTATGGCAAAGAACTAGCATAACACGACAGTGACCCGTAGTGGTGCACTCCTGACATGACCAACCTGACATGATAGTGGCCCATCGTGGTGCGCTCCTGACAAGTACCCTGATATGATTTATCTTGATAACTTGATAGTGGCCCGTGGCGGCGCACTCCTGACTTGACTTGTAACTTGTAACTTGACTCGTATAATCAACTTGACACCGTGGGTGCTCCTGCTTGCTTGCTTGTGCAATCTACTTGTCTTGTCTTGCATCATGTCTAGGACGTGACTTCCTGGGTACCACGGCCAGGGACTCGTGCTAAATTGGATTAGGCTAATTATTAGATCAAACTAGAACATGGAGAATTCCCAGTCACAGGCAATCTCGTTATCTGGGCGCTTTAATGGACTTGTAGCTTGCCGACGAGTAGAGCACATTTCCAGCACACTGCCATGTGTTGCACCCTCTAAGTCACCTAAGGGTACATTTGTCGCCCGGGCAATGTACCCACCTATAACTCTCAACCCGCGGAAGGATAACTGGATGGTCTGCAGGGCTTGGGACTGGAAATTCTCACTTGCATCTTGTTAGTAATTAGGCTTGTGATAGCCCTAGTTAGTTAAAGTAGTAAGCCGTAGTACTTGCTTGGCCGATTGTGAATGAATGGTGTCCAGCTCTGTCTAAGTCTTGTCTAGCCCCTGTACCTGGAACTCTTGATCATGATTTTTTTACTTATCTCTAACGATAAATAGGTAGAGATAGTGATCTATTCAGGCAAAAGGGTACAATTCTGGTCCTTGTTTGGTTTAAGGATTATAACTTGGCTCCCGGAATGGTTCTACGTCCCTAGTCGTTTATCGCTCTGTGTACTTTTATTACTTGTACTTTCCTTTTATTCTTTATGTATGCTGGCTTTTGTTCTTATTGTGGCCTCCTTGTGGCACTTGCTCTTTCTGGGGTTTGACCCAGCCGATTTTGTGTGGCCAAATTTTGGAGCAGCTTCTGAGGATCTACCAAGCTTCCAGCCCAATGGTGAACACTAGACGGAACCCGGGCTACGAGTGGGTTTTCCCTTTTTGTTTTACCCACTTATATGTAAATTTATTCTTTTGAGGCGTTTAGCCGACGAGCACATGTTAGCTCGATGTACATTACTTACTCTCTGCCTACGGGCTGTAAACATGATTAACAAATCCTAGGGTTGATCATGTATGACCGAACTCTTGCTAGTCCTATTATTTTGTACGACTAGCTTCATGATCATCCGATATGTAATATTTGGGACGCCTTATATATATATATTTGATGCTCTAACATCTTGTAACTCTGTTAATTGCTTGAGATTGAGACAATAGGCTTGACCTTAAGAGACTGCTGGCTTGTAGTAAACCCTCATATCTAGACAGCCGTGACCGTATAGTTGAGATGTATTCTGTTTCAATATACGTAGCTGGCTATGTACGCCCCCGCTCTCCAGTATTCTGGTTCTGGGGCGTGACACCTAGGTAAGTGCATCTTGCCACTACATGAGAACCCTCTTTTCTTTGTCCATTTGATAGATTAGGACATGGTGATCAACATTAGAACTTGAGTTTTTGTGAATTAGAGCCTCCATTGTGATAGATCTAAGTTATTTCCATTTTCGGATTTTGTATGGTTTGAGCTTCTTAAGTTGGATTTTATGGGTTTTTGATGTTTCCATGTGGATGAGAGTTCAATTTCACCCAAGATGGAACTTTGGAAATCCGGATTTGGAGTCCGGATGGCCAAGTTATGATGCTTTGAAGCCTTGGGTTCATCCATGGTGTTCTTGCTGTTTGGAGAAGACAGTGAGCAGTGTGCAGAGCTATTTAGCTTACGCACCCTGAGCTACGCACGCTCTTTAGCCCTGCGTACGCTGCTTCCTCGAGCGTGCGTAACTTTTCACGCAGCTGCTCCCTTGAGTGTGCGTGACTTTCACGTACACTGCTCCCTTGAGTGTGCGTGACTTTCACGTACACTGCTCCCTTGAGTGTGCGTGACTTTTTACGCAGCTGCTCCCTTGAGTGTGCGTGACTTTCACGTACACTGCTTCCTTGAGTGTGCATGACTTTTCACCCATGCTGCTCTCTGTAGCGTACATGACTTTTTACCTATGCCGCTCCCTCAGCGTGCGTGACTTTTCACCCATGCTGCTCTCTGTAGCGTGCGTGACTTTTCACCTATGCTGCTCCCTCAGCGTGCGTGACTTTTCACCCATGCTGCTCTCTGTAGCGTGCGTGACTTTTCACCTATGCTGCTCTCTCAGCGTGCATGACTTTTCACCTACGCAGCTCTCATGCGTGCGTGACTTTTCACCTACGTTGCTCCCCTGACCCCTTGCTTAACCATTGGTTCTTGGAGCTTTGATTTTATTTCTTTAAACTTGGCTCTTCTATAACCCTATATTTTGATATTTTATTAGATATTTTATGCCCATTTTATATCCTTACGCCTTTGTCATGAACTTGATTTTACTTAATATGTTTGGAATGACTATTGTACCTGGCTTGGTATGGCAAGGAACTAGCATAACACGACAGTGACCCGTAGTGGTGCACTCATGACATGACCAACCTGACATGATAGTGGTCCGTCGTGGCGCACTCCTGACAAGTACCCTGACATGATTTATCTTAATGCTGTTGCGACGACAAATTAACTTGACTTGCCTTGACACCGTGGGTAGTTCTTTCTTGCTTGCTTGTTAAATCCACTCGTCCTGTCTTGCATCATGTCTAGGATGGGACTCCTGAGTACCACGGTCAGGAGTACCTACTAAAATGGATTAAGGTTAATAACTAGAATAACTCAGTAGTCATGAAGAGATGACACAGCTACAGGCAATCCCGTTACCTGGACGCTCTTGGGATCTGTAGCCTGCCGTCGAGTAGGGCACATTTCCAGCGCACCGTCGAGTGTTGCACCCTCTAAGTCACCTAAGGGTACATTTGTCTCCCGGGCGATGTACCTACCTGAATTCAACCCCTAATTTTTGTCCTGGGTAGCCTGGATGGTCTGCAGGGCTTGTGGCTGTGGAACAATCTCACTGCATCTTGTTAGTAATAGGCCTATGATAACCCTAGTTAGTTAAAGTAGTAAGCCGTAGTATCTACTTGGCCGTGATTGATTGAATGAGGTATAACCAGTTTAGCCATGTCTTGATCCAGTACAAGATTGCTCCCTGTCTTGATTTCTTGCATTATCTTGCCGATAAATGGTGGGAAACCAAGTTCTGTTCAGATGAAGGGTTACAACCCCGGTCCTTGTTTGGTTTACGGGTTGTAACCTGGCTATCGGAATAGTTCCATGGTTATCTCGTCGTATATCATCCTGACATGTTTTCATAATTGTAGTTTTAATATTAGATTTTCTGTGCTGATTGCTGGTTTTTGTTCTTATTTCGTGGCCCCCTTGTGGCACTTGCTCTTTCTGGGGTTGACCCAGCTGGTTTTGTGTGGCCAGATTTCGGAGCATCTCCCGAGGATCTACCAAGCTTCCAGCCCAATGGTGAACACTAGACGAAATCCGGACCAAGAGTGGGTTTTCCTTTTTGTCTTGCCCACTTTATTGTAAAACTATCTCTTTTGAGGCGTTTAGCCGACGAGCACCTGTTAGCTCGATGCACTTTTACTTACTGTCTGTCTACGGGCTGTAAACATGATAACAAATCCTAGGGTTGATCATGTATGACTAAACTCTTGCTAGTCCTAACATTTTGTAACGACTAGCTTCATGATCAGCTGAATATGTAATTTGGGATGCCTTATTATTGTATATTTAATGATCATACATCTTACGACTTACTTACTTGTGTTGAGACACTAGGCTGTTCATGACCATAAGAGACTGTTGGCTTGTAGAAAACCCTCACATATCTAGACAGCCGTGACCGTATCGAGGTGGTTTTCATTTCAATATACGTAGCTGGCTATGTCTGCCCCCGCTCTCCAGTATTCTGGTTCTGGGGCGTGACAGGAGGTACTGATGAAGGAATTTTAAATAGTCCAAGATCTTTTAAAATCAAGGCTCGTCCGAATTTGGGCCTATACAGTTGTCTTGGTTGACTAGCTAAGTTAGGGTCCTCTGAACTTATAGTCTAAGCAAACTTACCAACATGGGTCACAAGGACAAAGGCTTTGTTGGGCCGTGAGGTATTCTACCCAACTTACAAGGGTTAAACTAGTAATGGGATGGGACAATGAGTTAAGCAATCAAGATAAGCACAAATTTAAGCATTTAAGGAACTAAGTAGAACAAAATTCACCTATCGGGTTAAGGGATTGAGTCAAGGTTGGATCTCTTAATTGAAGTCGGGAAGTATTTTGGTGTCATGGTAGAGGTTATAGTTTGGCCATTTTGACCAGAAGGTCATATCATAAAAATAGTGTACAAGGAGACGTGTTTTAGTGGAACATGATATATCTACATGAAGGTGGACTTTTCTAAGTCTTACATATGAAATTTGTTGGAAGGAAAAGTCTAGTGTTGTGCTCCAAATATCCAAGTCACGGTAAGGGACGCCAAAAACCAAAAATAGAAGGTGGGAGTTTACGAGGTGATAATTAATGCACAAAAATAAAGAAGATCAAGTTAAAGCATGAAATAAAATTAATTAAAGAATCCAGTAAAAATAATTTAGGAACACAATTCCGGAGGAAAGATAGTCTCCTAGATGAATACAGTTAAGGAAACATTAGATCATTATTCAAATTGCAAACGGGTTAGAAGGTCGCAATTAAAAGATCTAGAATTGAAGGAAGGTCGAGTAAGTCAAGGTGGAAATACAGTCACATAGCTTGGTTTGACTAACAACACTTGTGTACATACTACTATCATGGTCATGAGTGATATGGCAGTTTAGTGTGGAATACTATGGAATTCATCCATCTTATTTGGACTCTCTTGGTTGTCCACCCTTAAAATTTTGCTCAAATTTTCTCCAAAAGTCTCTAAATAAAATTTTCAAAAATAACCACCCAAATTTGTATTCACTGTAAGTCGTTCAATTTAATCATGACCAAAATTTAAGTCACTTTCATAAATCTCAAAGCAAACTTTATCACGTTACTAATAACATTTCCAAAATTTATGTTTAAATTCACTATTTAACTCAAGAGTTCATAATTTACGAATCCATAAAAATTTCACAATCAATCAAAAATTTAACACTCTAAAATTTTCGAATAACTCATAATAAAACTCTTAGCATATTAAAAACAATCTCAAAAATTAAGCTCAATGCTCTCATAAATTTTAACTTCTATTCATGCTAAGTTATTCCAACAAAATCACAACTTTTAAATGGTAACTTTATTTGATCAATCAAAACAACCTTATCACATCATTAATAATTTATATTTTATTTCAAAAATTTGTGATATTAGTAATCCAACATTAAACTAAATTTTCAAATAATCTCATCAGTCAAAATCTCTTTTTTTTCAAAATCTAAATAGATTTATAAATCCTCAATCATAGGACACAATTTAAAATAAGAAAAATTCTCAAAAATCGTTTTCAATTATTGTAAACCAAATTTACCATCATTACTTCAACTTAAAATTTAAAATTTACTAAACACAAAAATCGCAAGTTGTACAACTCAGTTTAAATAATTTCTACGGCCATTTTTAAAAGCTAAGATCATTTTCAAACCAAATTTATAACCGTTCAAAGGGGATAACCATACTCCAATAAATCATAAACATCAAACTCAAAAATCAAATAAATTTTATATTTGTTCAAAGATGTATATCTATCACCCAAAAATTATAATATCACAACTCGAAAAGCAAGTCAATTTTATATTTGTTCAAAAATGTATAGCTATAACCCCATAATTCATAAATATCAAAACTCAAAAATCTAATCAAATTCTTAAATCAAGGGTATAAAGATTTTAGCTATTTTTTTTCTTCCTGCAGTATCAATCCTACGGTGTTTACTATTTATAAATCTCAAGATTAAAACCTTCCTTGGTAGTATCCTACTTTACAAATTACTAATCGTTAATTCACAAAAAAAAAAAAACATTTTAGCTCAATTAGAGTCTTGAATGTATTCCAATTGCCAATATAACCATTCTAGCCATATGTGTGACCTATGAGCATATACTAATGTAGTCATCTTCCTATTTGATACTAAGCATGAAAATGAGAATCGACGGCAGAAAGGAATCAAGCAAGATGCAATTCAAGGAAGTCGAACGAGAATCCGGAATTTGAAGCCAAGGGAAGAGGTCAGGCTGTATGGATAAGATTCCTATATTCTAATCCTATGATGCAGGCTCACACCGGTATAATTACGTAACCGAAGTGACAAACTCGACCTGCATGAGCCACCACAAAAACATGTAACGCCCCAGTCCCAAAATACGTAGGACTAGGTACATCGACATGCCAGCTGTATACATACGAAGTATATTCCAATATATGGAAACCTCATGAATACATAAGCTCTAAATGCCGTAAACCAAGAATAATCTAACCTCATCCACAATGAAGAATAAAAGATATCATATAATCAACTGTAATAAGTCTTTGTACAATACGTTGGACGGAGACAAAGTCCACTACCAACTATCTCAAATAGAAGGTAAAGAAGGAATAGATGAAATAACAAGACTAGCCAAGTGTAATCATCTTCGAAAGGATGGAGAAGATCACGGCCTCGACTAGAACATCTGCAATATCACAGAAGCACGCACACCTGGAGAGATAACCAGGTCCTCAGAGGGACGTAACAAGATACAGGAAGAACATGCCATATGAACTGAATATAAATGTACCATAAAATAAGAGAAAGTAAAAGTGTCCAACCATAACACAGCTCAATATCCCATCATCAAAACATTAGGCTACCCCTACAACCAAACAAGGACAAGAGGTACTTACTATTCCGTGAGTGACATTTTTCTATGCCATGATTGGAACATGAAATTTGCTAAGGTCTCCTAACCTTTATAGTAGGCAATTTAGAAGACATATCGATGTATGGGCAGGTGAAGGCTGACTCCCCCAGGACAACTCACAACACGCCACGTCATGTACCATACTATCAGCCGGCATAACTCGAGGCTAGCGGCCCACGTTACCCATCAGTCCACATAGCTCGAGGCTAGTGACCCTCGCGACTCAACTACCGTAGTACGCATTACACAGCTTTTGGATTTGGGTAGCCCATACATTTAACTGTCTTCTCCCTCCCAAGGTCCATAATAGAAGGTAGTTCACTAAAACTAGGTCCATATGCATACAAAAGACAAAGGAAAAATTCCGAAACAAATAAAGTGAACAAAATAGCAGTAATGGATCCAACTGAAAACAGATAATAAATATGCAGTAAATAAATAAATAAGGATGCATCTAATTATAAACAGTAATAAGGCAGTATCTTGCCTGCGGGTGGTGCGAGAAGCGGCAAAATCTAACAATCAGAATCGTCAACACGAAAGTCAAAATCCACAGAAGCTCCGGATGCTGAAACAAACATCACAAACGAGTTTGGAATAAAAGATATGCCCAGAAAAACGCCTGTCCAAAAGTTAAATTCTGAAACAGAGCATTTCGTAATTTTGGGTCAAAACGATGTCCACCGTTGGACCCGCTTTGCACCGAAATGTGCGCCAGAACCTACTGTCTCTAAAGTCGTCAAACTATATCTACAGATTTTTTTTTTCCGAGACGAACTCAATGGTATGTCCAATTTTGGATTCCGTGAGCCGTGCACAAAATCGTCCGGTGAGTGGGATTGTGGGCCCGCCAAAATAGCGTCCCGATCACCTTCTCAGAATTGAACTAAACTTGCTCACAGGACCAGAAAAATATTTCGAGTCCAATGGCGCAAGTTTCATCGCGATATGATGAGTGTGCACAAAGTTGTTACTTAATTTGCAAAGGATCGATACGGGGTATCTCGACGGATACGTACTGATTTCGTCGCGCACATGCAACGAAATCGGGTTCCGTCAGTTCCCACACTCGACAACATCCATACGCGCCTTTCGATGCGTATAGAGCGACCACGTCGCCCGGTTTTCGGGGCGCACGCCGTATCGTTGTTTTTCTACTTTTTGAAAACAAATTTATAATTTTTCGTGAAACTTTAGCAACGTGTAACTTTTTACACACTAGATGAAAAGTGAATCCAGAAGGTGCGTTACAATGTCGGTTATGTTGTCTTTGACTATCTTCAATTAGTTTCTACATAATCATATTGTACAGAAAGAAAACTGGCCGACAAGTTGGTGTTTTAAAACAGTTTTAATATTCCAGAAAAGTGGTTTTTCTCCAACTTCATCTCGATTTTTCGAGCAAGTTGGATGGCCATGTCAAAATCCACCTAGGGGATCTCGAAGAGGGTCATGTGGCTTTCTACACAATTTACGGATCGAAATCGAGTAGAATTGACAGAGAAATTGATCGGGGAAGTGGGATACCTTAAAGTGGGAATCTGTTGTTTTATTGTTGTTGTTGTCGCCAACGATCGGGAGGCGGAGATGCTGTCGCTCCGGCGAGGCTGGCACGCACGTCGAGGAGTGGAGGAGGATGGAGGAGGAGATTA